>SMSQ01026303.1:358772-558662 GCA_019453375.1 Ctenoplectra terminalis | reverse complement strand
AAAAAAAAAAAAAAAAAAAAAAAAAAAAGAAAAAAAAGAACGAAGCCAAAGGGAGTGACGGTGTAAAACAGGAATCACAACGGAGCATGATCGTTCCGTTTTACAGCAGGTCGCGCGATAATGGTTTTTTCCTCGTAATAGAGTTACGACCTGATTTCGATACTGCCGATATTTTTGAAGGCAGCGTTACGCAGGTGAACGATTAATTAGCACCGGCGCTAATTGCCTCAGCGTTGAAAAGAGAAACGACTGAAATTAATCATCGTCCCTGTTCCGTCTTGAATCGAGCGCTATAACCTCTTCGAGGATATTAAGCGGGTAAACAGCAGTAGTTACAGCCGCGTCTTAGTCAGCCGAGCATGCGAAACAGTGTCCGTCTTTAATTAATGAAACGCGGTGAGCTGGAGAATAGAAAATCACGATAGCCACTATGACGACGTTCTCCTGTGAATAATAGCCCGCGGACGTGGAGAGTATCATTTACAGAATGCACAACTACCGCGAATATGTCCTCGGTGTGCAATTTTCGTACGGTCGGAACGTCTTCTCCCGCGGGAGTACAGGCCGCAACGTGCATGTGCAGAAAATATACATAGAAATGGAATACGTGGATAATAATACGCGATACGTGGTGTTCAGGTATCGTATCGAATCGTGATACCCCAATAAGAAGCGTATCTACACGAGGAAAAGGGATCATCCAGAGTATTTCGATCGTGTCTGAGCCGGCAAGGGGTAATACTACTTTCACCGTTTCCTCTCGGTCGCGTACCAGTCCTATCATCGCCTTTCGCAAATCACTGCATGACGTAACCGGCTGCAGTTACATAAATTACAGTGCAGGACGGACGATCATTAGCGTGGAGTAATTTAATGACAGAGACAATGCACTTTTCTGGAGCGAAAAGAGGAGAGAGAATCAAAAGCCGACGATTCTACCAGAGACGTCCATAATGGTACTCGTTATACGACAGCGTACGATATAAAGTGGTCTTTTATTCAGGCATAATTATTAGAACGATGTGACGGTAATAACAAGAACTGCATAATAACGAACGATTCCTGGACTTCTTAATCGCGTAGAATTTCTAATTTTTCAATTAGCTAACTGTCGATCGTTTCGTTCGGTAATTGGATACTCGATCGGATAATACCGCCGAATTGTAATTATCATTCACCAGCCACTCTCAATTCTCGCGACTGATCTTATTACGAGAGCCCGGAAATGTATGCATAAAGAAGTAGCCTGGAAGAAAACGTGCACGGTTCAGGTTTATTTCCAGCAAGGAAGAGAAAAGAATGGTGCGGCTTGCAGGCTCGTTTTCATCGTGGAAGACAAATCCGTGCGTTAACTGGACGTGTAACGAAACGCGCGACGGCTCGGCTGAAATCACGTCAGCACTGGTAATTTATATGAATCGTGCCGTGTGCCCGTAGATATTGCAGCATCCGTTATCCGCCGACGACTTGGTTATATCGCAGAAACTCGCGTCTGATTTCGTTCCACCGCGGTCCATAAGGAACAGTCGCTCGACGAGCACAATGGAGAAAAGCTATATTACTCTACAGGCCCCTTAGAAGTGGTTATCAAGATACGTACTGGCTAATGATAAAACTAAAATTGTGATTTTTTGTTTTTCTCAATCGAGAAGAAGAATAAAGGTGGATGTTGTGTCGCGATGAGAGCGCGGCGCTAACGCGTGAACAATATCAATATTGATATTGCAATTCACGGTACAGCTCGGCGTTTGATCGTTGACATTATAAATTCGAGCGGGTTGTGCCGTGTACGGCTTGGCAGGCTCGGCGAGGCGACGAAAATCACGATTTATGGGACTTTGTTTACGAGCCATTAAAGAAGAATTATATAGGAGGAAAATCGTGCGAATTGTCTTATCGTGCGAAACAGCGCGAACCTACGATGATTTAGTCGTACGGTCCTGGTTCTTTTCCTATAAATCACACAACCCGAACGTCGCGAAACGCTTCAAATATTCTCTGTTCCTCTGTGACGATTGATCGATTCCTCGCCAATGATTCGCTTGGTCTTTCTCTTTCCCTCTCGTTGGACAATTAATTAAGAAGAAAGGGAGGATCTTTAATCCCGGTATGCGGGCGTTCGCGGCAATATCGAATCGGCGATCGAGTGCACAAAGACGGTCAATTCGTCGAAAGCTCGACCCATAGACGTGGAGGAGGCTTGTCAGCCACTTCCTGACTAATTGCCGGTGGGTTCGCCGTTTCTCGGAAGTCCCGTGGAAATATTGCTTCCGCAGGTCGAAGTACCAAAGACCGACCTCAGGAAGACTCGGGCCTATTTCAGAGCGGAGAATTGAGGTCGTAGATCCTCCTCGAGTTCCCACTATTCTCTCCCTCTTCCACTCACCACTTCACTGTTACTCTTCGTCCCACTGCTTCGTCTTCCATACTGCCGCAGGACTTCTAGTCTGTACTTCAGATCGAGTACTCCGAAACTATGGCGCTGATATACTAAATTCCCTTGTTTAATTAGAAATTAACGGAACACTGCTCGCTCTGGTCGATGAAACATTACACGGAGTTATCCGATGCAAAGCAGGAAGCAGTTTTCTTTGCGCGTTCGTAACTTCTTAAGGGTCTCTCCGATAAATCTTACGAAACATCGATAGAAGGTTAATACTTGGATAACGAGCTTATCGAGCTGCCAGTCCGGTGCGTACTTTCGATTCTTCGAGGATTCTTCGGGATAGTCCCACGTGTATTTTTATTGGACGCCCCGATCGCGCGCCAACTTCACCAATCTCGTTACACGGAGAGCATGGAAAGCCGCCTGTTCGTTCTGTGGATTTTCTAGCGCGAATCCCTTCCTCGATGTTCGCCAGCGTCTGGCGGACTTCCGTCGCTTGTGTTGGAGAAAGAAAATAGTCGTGGTGCAAGCGTGTTACAGGGCGTGCCTTGGGACGACGCGTAATCGTAATTAACGAGGTAAAAATAGAGGTGGAGAGTAGCAATGGGTTCGCGGCAGGCGCGGGAAGTGAAAACTCATATTTACCGGTTAGCGAGCTCAGACATCCGCAGTAATGCTGCGGCATTACGCGATGCGCCGCGAATACAGAGTTTCGGCCAAGCGAGCGGCGAAATAAGCCGGACAAGCTTCGTGCGTCGTGAAAACAAACGAGAGGGGATCCCGATAAAAGGAACAGTTGTACAGTTCGCCGTTGTACGGAACATGTAAGGGGAGGTTTTCTTAGACTTCGACACCGGTGGAATACAAGCAGGATTTATTACGATGGATTGCAAGTTTGTTACAGTCTTGTCGTTTTTCTTTTTCGTTGTGCACAAAAATCGAAATGGATAAGGAATGATTTGGATCGTTAGGGGGTAGTTAATTATTTTTTCTCGATACCTTATTTGCTCTGTCCGCGTGAATATTTATCTCGTTTAACCGATAACGCTTCTTTGCGTTGAAAATATGACGGTGATCAGGAAGAACGATAACTCGATGGTGTCAAGCGAAGAGGGTACAAGGGATGATTAATTACCAGTCGGTTTGTCGTGTAATTTTTTTCTGACGCTATTAGTGCGTATGGTTGGTTTAGCGTTATCGCGATGCACACTGTCCTTCCATAATGGCAATACTTAATTTTACCCTTAATTGGTTTCCCCTTTTAGCTCGCAGAGCTCATAGCGTGCCATTATTTTTTTCCGTTTCATCACTGGCGTGCTAGAGTTTTTGTTTCGATACTGCTCGGCTTTTGCTACGCTCGCTGCCAATATTCCTGGTTTAAAATACACCCGTATCCTTGATCTATCGTTGCTCGCTGCTCATTTTTCACTTCCACGGATCAATCCATTGGAAAATAGGTCAACATTGGAGAAAGTGAAAAGGCATCGGAAAGTTCTTGTTCGGTTGATTGAATTTCTTTTACGAAATTTAAACCGAATATTGGGAATAAATTACATCCTCGGAAGCACAATCTCCCTTGAAAATTATCATTGAACATCGGAGACAAACATCCAACACGTGGAAATGAAAGAAAGTTTACCTTCCAACGTAATACTTTCACAATCGCTGTCAATTCGTTTTGTATACTAAAAGTGCGAGCAACGTTTAACACACGCTCGCAGCGTAAACGCGGAGCGTTCGTTAACGGTATTCGATAAAGTTTTCGGCAACATCGAATACCGATAGGAAGAGATAGAGGGATGGGAGAAATAAAATAAAAAAAAAAGAAAGGAACAAAGGGACGACACGGAGGACGACTAGGGCGACGTAAAGTCGAGTCTGTTTCGATAGATGTCGGTTAATGGGAAAATTTAAAAGGTCAGAATGCGCTTTTAACGTCGGCCACGCCGGTTGTTTCGTAACAGAAAAGTAATACAATATTTTGAATGTGTCGGAAGGGTGGTGCGCGCGTACAATTAAAAGCTCGCAGCGGTCGGCGAGAATAATTGCTCTTCGTTTCGATGCGAAAGCCGGAATTCTGGCGGCGCTGACAATAAACCTGACCCGTTGCCGCGCGAGCGACAAGAGGAGGATGCGATTGTACCGAGTGACAACCCAGTATGTCGAACGACCAAATGGATTTTACGTGTACACGAAAAATACAGCTCCGGGTGCGCTATTGTGTTCGATACGAGCGAGAGTCACGCATCCACGGGTTTTACATGGACGCATTACACCTACATTTACCGTACCATAATCCGCGCTGTGCCGCGCAGTTCTACGCGAAACACACTCTCGCTCGCCGCGGAAACCTACGGAGACCAAGGGGACAAAATTAATTTACTTTCCTCCGGTGTACAGCTTCTACGGTTCTGTTTCTTCTTTCCGGTCCGTTCTCCTCTGAAATTGCGCGTAACTCGATTTGCCGAGCATTTTTCGCTCGAAACGTTTCGAAAGCTTCTTCGTAATGCAGCGACAAAGCTCTTTTATAGATATTTCCGGTCTTCTACCGTTCTACTCGCTCTTTTACCCGAACCAACCTTGTCCAACCACCCGAAGGGATGGGAGGATTTTAATCGTGAGATTGTAATTAGTACGGTCGTGAAACGGCATTTCAGACAGTCTCGTAAAACCCAAGATTAGGAAAGAAATCGCTGCGCAAAGGATTTTTCAATTTGTCATCCGAATCGCGTTCCGCGATGATTTAATCGGCCTGGCGGAATTAAAAGCAACAAAAAATGGAAAACACGCGCACCCTCTATCGAGTCGCGTCCCCGACGAACAACAGCCATGTTTATCGCTTTCTGACGAGAGCTAACTGGATTTATCGTCGATTCAACGCGGTACACGAGCCCGTTGAAAATCGTTATCGTGTTTCGGTTATCATACCGACTCACGCCTACATGCTGGCATTACATATTGTGTTAACAATCCCTGTTTCCGGCTTCTTCACGCAACACCCTCCTACAGGCTAACGAGCGATTTCGTGCAACGTCTCGGCACGACTAGATTATCGAACCCGCGTACATATTAATTACGATTAATGAACGCACCGAGAACTCTGATGAGCGATCGACGAGAACGGGTTTCATAGGCGTTTGTTGTTCCGAACACCCATTCATCGTTCAAACGAGACAGTTATGTTATTGCCTATCCGCGAAAGGGGAAGAGTAACGGTAGAAAGCATTAAATAAATCGATGTTACATCATAATGGTATCGGTCGGAATCAAATAAATATTTGCAACGACACGGATAGAGCCCGATAGCCGTGAAATTTAATTCGCGTCGCGGCGGACGCAGGGTAGGCGCGTGTCGAATGTAAATTCGAGACGAACAGGCGTGCGCGGAAATGCTGCCCAATAATTTCCCGTTTTTCATGCAGTCCATATTTGACGGACAACCGGCGATTTTGAAAACTTTTTTTCTCCCTCGTTCGATGGCAATCGCGGCGGAAGTAAAGGCCGAGATAACCGTATAACGGGACGCGCGCGCGCGCGACTGTACAGGCCGCACATCGTAACGAAAGCGTCAGTTTTAATTACACGCTCGCCCGGTATATCGCACCATCGGGAATATCGGGAATATCGGGAATATCGACTGCATATACCTATGTATCCGCCAGCGAGCACGTTGCACTGTCCGATATTGGCTATCGCCTCCGTTAGCCTTTCGCTGCGCCACCCTGTCCAGGTAATCTGGAAATATTAGCTCGCAATGACCATCACGGGCGCGAACTGTTCGCCTGTTCTTCGTTTTCGTTCTCGGTGTTTCTCTTGACGCGCTAACCGAGTCTGTTTCTGATCGGTCTTTGATTTTCTGTTCGGTTTGTAACGTTAATCTGAATTTGCAGTAGCATTGAATCAACGCGGGTTTGGTCGAAGTTCATCTCGCAACTAAAAAGACTCGGGCTCCGCGAGAATATAGTTTAAGATTGCTACAAAGAAACGGACAGATTTTTCCGACGTTGTAATTTAACAGTAATCGTGGAACGTTTATGAAAAAGTGTATGTTCGCACGTTCGTTTCGCCTAGTTTTCGCGCAGACATTCTTGCTTGTCTGTTTTTCAATTATCGGGCATGCAATTTCTTGCGTTATCGGTGGCTGATCTAGACATACCTGGCCTCCGGCAAATTTCCAGCATTTCTGCTTTGCCCTCTTCGCTGTTTTCCTACTGTACGGAAACTGACATGCCTTCGAGGAATTTTATGGCGATCGAACATCGAGGTATGCGCGCCTCCCCCATGACTTTTTATGCACGGTCAATGCGTACCGAAAAACTATGTAAAGGCGAAATCGATTCATAAAGTTGTCCAGCCATCGAAGGCTTGGTGTATCTCTAGTGAAATGTAAATTTTTATCGGGCACCCCTTTTGGCGATCTTCCGCTTCGATGGGCCATGATGTTTTTCGTACACGAAAGCATTCGCGTTGGTATTTCTGGATGTGACGTTAACGTGGATAATTCGATTCTCTGGATTTAATTTCATCGTCCAAAAGGTCGGTTCGTCGAAAGATGGTCGGATCGTTGAGAATCAAGCCGCACGGTTGGCGGAGATTCGAGAGAAGGAAGAGAGGACAGTTAATTTCGTGCAATGTTGAACCGTAGGTTCTGGAAATGGTGCAAACGAGGGCCCTGGAACGGCAATGCGTCTTTCGTCCGGTCGGGCCTCGCTACTTCTTCCCTTCACCTAGAATACGTCCGGGTAATTGCGTTTGTGTGTAGCCAGGAAGTTTTATTTGGCTGGCATTTATTCGGCAACGAAGAGACAGCATCCCACTTAGGAGGAAAGACAAATGTATTTACGTCGTGAATCTGCCAGGAAGCCCGCATCCACCTTTCAGGCTTAGCCCGTTTATCCAGGGATTCTCGCAAAATTACGGGAAGCTTTCGCAACTGGTATATCGACGATAAAAAAAAAGCCAAGTTGGGAATAAGTTGCACGGTGTATCGCATCACCGGTGACTAATTTTTGCTCGAGTTCTTCGAGTTGCGGGTAAATTCTTGTACGAAGGGTAGAGCCCATTTATTAGATTGTTCGATGAAACTCGATGAAACGGTATTATCGACATTATCGGCTCGATTTCAGACTTATGACTTCCAGGCGCAAGTTGACAGCGCGATCAGGACGTAGATCGCGGCGGCTATGACAGCGGCTGGGTCGGCAAGACGCGTAAATGAACGTGTACGTGTAAACGCGGCTTCGATAATAGATTCCCCATTTGGAGTTCAGAGTTCTACGGTGAACCTGTAACTCCGACGATCAAACTGCTTGCAAAGTTTGTCGCTCGAATCGAATGGGAGTTTGGGTAACTCGTACCTAGGCAGGCTCTTCTCTCTTGAACACGGCTATGTATGTAGATCCACGTATGTACACGTGCGCCTCTCCTCTTCTCTTCTCTCCTCTTTTCTACCACCGTTCAGTGTCTCTTCGACTCGTATATACATATATACGTACAAACATGTGTGTATACGCGCGGTTCTCGTCGAGATTCCAGTCAACTTCACTGCTCTGCGTGCTCTCTTCTCGCATTGTCGATGACACGGGAAAGTATTCAGGACTTTTTCTCTTTCCGATTCCAGCTTCCTCTCGTTTCCGGTCTTAGCCGTCAGGCTGTGTACCATTAAAGTGTTTTCCCGCGACAGCCCCGTATGTGTCATGATGCGCCGGCATGCATAGTACATAAGCAATGCCAACGTTGTACCCGAAAGCGTGTTTTCTCTTCGAGCAGATGCCGCGGTACCGGGAATTGCGATAATATTGAGGAGACGAGGCAAGGGAATCGCTGTTATACTTTGGCTTCCTTGCCCTCCGACGCTTGTATATTTTTAACGTACAATAGTTTCTCGTTTGCGAAACTGTTTTCGAACAGGCTTGGAACCACGATGCGAAGGTAGCTTTCGAGGCGTTAGTTTGAATGTTATATTTGACAGGACATTGGTTACGTACAGCAATATTGCAAAACGATGAGAAAACTTGCGAATGTAGAAACGATGCATCAAAATTCTTCTTAAGCGTATATTTTATTTATTTTTAAAATACATCATGTTTTATGCATTAACACGATGGGATGCTACATATTCAACGTGTAAAATTACTCGAAGCCAGAAGAATTACCTTGGTACCTGATCTATGCTTCTACTGAAAAAGAAAAAAATAATAAAACATCAAGGATAGATTTCATAAATTTACTGGATTTATCTCGAAATATTCTTTCATCTCTTTTGATGCATACCGAAAGCTGGCTACCATATAGTGGCGTGACTTCCATTCTACCGTGCGGTAGGAAGAGCGATCAAGCGTAAAAGTATTTTCAAGTGTGTTGCCCCAACATCCGATGGTGAGCGAAACCGTACTTCCTGGCACAACGAATATTTTAACACCTGCAAGCGGATTTCATCCCCGCATCATCCTCAACCTTATATACATCAGCTCTCCCTGTGGATTTAACACTGAAGAGCACTTATCGCTCTCTCGCACACTCCTCCAGTCACAACTAAATCGTCCTGCTTAAGTTCGACTTCGAGGTGTGGTCTCATCGCCTAGCCACTCTCCGTCTTTCTCTTTCCCATGCCATTTCACCCTATTCCCTGTCTCTTGCTTCGTCGATCTTCCGTTACTCTTGCTTCGATAGTCGAGGATCGTCTAACGGACCGTGGTATAGTTAGGGAAAGACGGTGAATTCCAGTGAGAATAGAAGCAGAGTCGATAATAACCGGGCAAAGTCCATTATGACGCGTTTAAGGATTTACGCGGAAGGATTATCGATGTTCGGGAAAAAAAGGAAGAGGGTCTTGAATCCTGCGCCTCTACCGCTTCCTGCCGTTTCTTTTTTCTCTTTTTTTACTCTCTCCACCCTGCACTTTGCTTCTCGGTACCCCTTCTCCTCGCCGCTCTTTGCGAGATTTACCTCATTCTCATCTTTCTCTTCGACCTCTACCCACCTTGCTATCTTATTCTCCAATCTCACCGTGCTCGTAAAGGATTCAAAAGAGATTGAAAAAGATTTGCTCGTACTGCCGCCAAGGAGGTAAAGGTAGGACGGGAGGGGCAGGAGTAACGAGGAGGGGGTTGAAAGAAAGTAACGAAGAAGACGAGCGAAGAATCGCGGGAATCCCAGAGGCCGGGCATTTTACTTTGTCGATAAAATAACTTTAAAAATTAAGGGTACCAGCGGTTCGGTTAATTCTAACGTCAGACAGTATCTTGGAGGAAAAAATAGTCGCCCAAGAGGTTATTAAGAAAGGGATGTCTGTTGCCGAGTAACCTAGCTAATCTACATTATAAAACACTTGTTGGTGGTGTGCAGCGGTTGCTGCAGCTGCGCCTGAATCGTTAATACTATACAATATTGCAGCGCGTTGCACGCATCTTCCATGGTTTCGTAAATAATGTCTTCGTTGCAGAATCTTCGCTGAGCTGACTGCGTTCAATATTTTCTGGCATTGTATTAGCCCAAAGGTTCCCTTCTGCGTAGGTTAGCGAAACGATAGAACGGTGTTATCCTTTCACGTTTCTTATCGCTCCAATCCTGATCGGTTTCCGAAAAATTGAACCCAACGCGACAATTTGAGCTCGCGAAAACCTGGNTTCGTATAAATAATGTCTTCGTTGCAGAATCGTCCGAGAGATTACTTTCCCCGACGCTTCGCTGAGCTGACTGCGTTCAATATTTTCTGGCATTGTATTAGCGCAAAGGNGTAAATAATGTCTTCGTTGCAGAATCTTCGCTGAGCTGACTGCGTTCAATATTTTCTGGCATTGTATTAGCCCAAAGGTTCCCTTCTGCGTAGGTTAGCGAAACGATAGAACGGTGTTATCCTTTCACGTTTCTTATCGCTCCAATCCTGATCGGTTTCCGAAAAATTGAACCCAACGCGACAATTTGAGCTCGCGAAAACCTGGTCGTGCGAATTTCCCGGCAATACGTTCGTCGATAAGCGCTCGCAGTGAAATAGAATTAATTCAGGAATCGTCCGACGTATGATAATTTGAGCGAGCTCGGCCTGGCAGGGCGTCACGTATGCCTCCATATTTTAAGCCGAGTCGAGCATCGGGAATATTGAAAAATCGATATTTGCTGGACCATCGGTGCGTTGTCACCTCCATAAATCATGCGGATTCGTACGACCAGCGCACGCATGAGCGACGTGCTCGCAAAAATATCTGCCCTCTGCTCGTCTCCGTCTTTCCTCTCGTAAAAACCGTCGCGGCGATTCGATTGAATTTCGTGGCGCGTCGAACGTGTCAACGGGACGATTCGTCGACGATCTCGGTATCTTTTGGTGTTGCCGAGACTGTAAACGGTGACGATGCATAGGCGTTGGTCGATTCTCGACGCTTTTCAGCCACTTTCCTCTTCGAGCACAGCCTCGAGTAGATTCCAATTTAGATTCGTCATCGCTAGTGTCGGCTAAGATGTACCTCGATTTCGTTCAAGCATGACCAGTGTCACTGGCGTTTCGCCGGAAAAGAGTCTCTCTTCTCTGAAATGGAGCGCAGTCAGGACGATCGCGTATACAAATATGCTTGCAGACAGGAAATTAAGGATCACCGTGGAAAAGGTGCAGCATCAGACATGCGATCGTCTCGATGCTAGATAAACGAACGAGATCCTCAGACGTTTTTCTTCCAGCGACGAGATAGATCGTTGAATTTCTTTGGATTTCAACGCTGCGTTTCTCACATTTGTTAGATTATTCCATGGAAGACGAAGCAGAGAAGATGAAAAATTTACGCGAATGCGTTACAACGTTGGACATATTCGTTGTTCCGTAGAAAAATGTGGAAAATTATTACCGAGCAAGTCACAGGCCGGAGGTAATTTGAGAGAAAGCATTTCACCTGGCCAATCCTATCGCGCGTACGTCTCATCAGTCTGTTTATGGTGCAGGATACGCAATATATCTTCCGGTTTAATCTCTTGGCTTTCTTGCGTATCCTTTCTCCCAGCCTGACTTTCGAGGGATTAATTCTTTTTTTTTTTNAGTGTCACTGGCGTTTCGCCGGAAAAGAGTCTCTCTTCTCTGAAATGGAGCGCAGTCAGGACGATCGCGTATACAAATATGCTTGCAGACAGGAAATTAAGGATCACCGTGGAAAAGGTGCAGCATCAGACATGCGATCGTCTCGATGCTAGATAAACGAACGAGATCCTCAGACGTTTTTCTTCCAGCGACGAGGTAGATCGTTGAATTTCTTTGGATTTCAACGCTGCGTTTCTCATATTTGTTAGATTATTCCATGGGAGACGAAGCAGAGAAGATGAAAAATTTACGCGAATGCGTTACAACGTTGGACATATTCGTTGTTCCGTAGAAAAATGTGGAAAATTATTACCGAGCAAGTCACAGGCCGGAGGTAATTTGAGAGAAAGCATTTCACCTGGCCAATCCTATCGCGCGTACGTCTCATCAGTCTGTTTATGGTGCAGGATACGCAATATATCTTCCGGTTTAATCTCTTGGCTTTCTTGCGTATCCTTTCTCCCAGCCTGACTTTCGAGGGATTAATTCTTTTTTTTTTTTTTTTTACCGTCGGAAAGCTTCATGCAGACGATCCTGTCGCGAAAGCGGGACGAGAACAAGGGATGAGAGTTGACAGAGAGACAGGACAGAAGCGCTGATCCTTTATCTTCGTTTTTCCCTGTGCGATTTTTGCGTTATTATGAGCACGTTCAAATGGTACGTATAAATTGAAACGAATTACGTAATAAAATGACCATCGTTAAAAATAATGAAACGTGGGGCGGGTGAAATATCGCGTTGGACGTGGGGGATGCGACGTCGAGCAATCTGGAGCCGGGGCACGAGAGGAATCACGGAAAAAAATTCGGGCATCGACGAATAGGACGGTGGGTGTGCTCGTGTACCGTACGGTACGGTACGGTCGTTCGCCATGAAAGAGGGAGCCCCGAGGAAGGGACGAGAGGGTGGAAGAATGGACGATAGGACGCGATGGCAGTGTACAGTAGGGTCGGACAGGTGGGGTGTGGGGCATAGCCACGATATATCGTGGCTGAGCCTTTATTAAAACTGCTTTCGGTATTATTGCTTTCCGGGAACGTCGAGTCTCGAAAATGGCATTTCCGCGAGATAGGCCGTGGTCGTGTGCGCCGCCGAAAATATATATCATGCCCTCGTGAAACCTGTCGTCTCTGAGGGCACCGTCACAAGCTGGCCCACCATGGCCTGCAATAAATATGCTCTTCACTTTGTACAAGTCTCTTCCGTGCTCTTATATTGCTCTCGCCTGGTTATTGCCTGCCGACCAAAGGTGAATCGGCCACTTTTGGCCCCTGTCTGCCATGGATCATTCACGGGATCTGCATGCGACGTTACTCCCTTACGCGTGTCGCTCTTTACTCTCTACGGGTGCGTTTATTTTTCCTCAGAGGATACGGTTGTCGATGCGAAATTGAACGATCTCGATGTGTCTTCTGCGTTCCAACCACGCGTTGAAGTTCATACTCGTACGCCACGAACGTACGATAATATTTAAAGAGCTGTTCCTGCAAAGATGGTTATTTTTCAGCCAACCAACCGTCGAGACTATTTTGACACACATTCCGATACTTTACGCGTCACGCTCGACTGTGTTAGTATTCGTTATACCTTAATATGGTCAGCCGGAAACACAGGATTTAGATAAATGCATTGCCAGTACGACTACAAGATCGTCCGATTTTTCAACGGAAAAATTTGTGAAGTTGGTTTGTTTCCCAACTTGACCCAGATTTCCGAGATTGCTGCGCGTCGACGATATCTTCGCTCATTGCTGGCTCCTTCCATCCGCCATCGAGAAACCTCCAGAAATTCTGTCGACGTCGAACTTCTGCTATGGACGAAATCTTTCATATCCGATTATACGTACGCGTATCTGTCGAGACAAAGCGGTTGGGTCTTCTCTCTCCGAACGCTACTTGTCTTGCCAAGAGTAAGCCGCGTCGGGACGATGCTTGGGAAACCCTTCGACCGTATGGAAAGCAATGGAACGACGATAGTAATAAAGGCGTCATGACAGTAATGGATGGTATTGACAACCCCTTCGCTTACCTCTTTCTCCATCTCCCTTCTCTTCCAAGGAGAAGTTCTAATTCACGGAATCTTCGTCTCTCTCTCTCTCTCTCCCGTGTTCCTCAAGTTACCCTCTATCCGTCTCATTCTATCTCATCCCTTGCCTTGTTGCCTCTCTGTCTAGACTGCTGGAAAGCAGGTAACAGCGACCAAGCGGCGAATAGTTTCCCCCGGATCGTCTTGAACAATGCAAATTGATGCGGAATCGATACTAAGCTGGTAGGAGTTTCTAATAAGATTCTCTCGCTTGCATCGGCGCGGTATTGCATGGCAATTCATTCGATGGTACAGAATAAGAGGACTATGGTTTCTTCGTCTGTCGAATGTTCTCGATATGCCGTTGCGAGCAACGAGTGTACGCATTGCGAGCCACCAACTCGAGAATCTGAATCTTTGTGCAGGAGAAACTCGGTAGACTCTTACTCGGTAGACGACGTTATCTATGGGCAACACCCTGCAACCGTTAGCCCTTAGGGTCGGGCGTAAAAACAATGCGAGCACACTTTTCCAAATAATATGCTTTTATTCTTCTCTGACGTTAAATTTTATTGCCCCGGTATAAGGGAGGAAAGTACGCTATAAAATACACGTATGTAAACGGCGGCAGTTCTCTCTTCGTTGTTGCGTTTTTCCACCGTTGCACCGCGGTGTCAAGTAGAATTCCAGTTTTTCAAGGTAAATCGGTCGGAACGACGGTGATGGACATTTTAAAAACTCCGAGGCGAACGGAAAGGATATCTTGTCGGTCGCGAAAACGTGACTGTAAATTGACAGACGTCGCGTGGAGTTTCTGAAAATGTAACACGGAAGCGGTGGGTTGCGATCCCCTTCGACAGTTTGTAACAATTCTATTCGAATGATTCACCGACGTCCCATTGCATCGTATGCGGTACGATATACGTACAATATACACATAGTTCGCGTTCCGATGGTATCCAAGAAACCTTGTTCCCCTCGAATTACGGATTATTTGTAAAACGCGAAGCAGGAGGTATCAATGTATCCGATTTCACCTGAAGGCCAGCCGTGGAATAATTTATAAGCACATTTCATGGTTGATCACGTCCGAGTTGGGTACGTTCACAATCTGTCGGTTAACTACGTATCGCGCATCCACCTACACGTAGGTGGAGAGAGTTCTGACCGGGCTCCACGTAGCGTCCTCATTATTCGTAAATTATTTGCTGGCCGTCGCGTTGGCCTGAGCAGGGAATTGGAATTGGTTGCTGGGTTGCTGAGTTGCTGCGATCGTACAGGGTGTAAACTCGTTGAATCGAAATAATATAGAACGTTCGTGTTCCATTGGTTACGTTTCCTCGCACATACGAAATGCATTGCGGTTCGCATTTGAAATACTCTAACTTGAATACCGCGAAGAGGGGTTAGGAATAGAGGGAACGAAAAATGAAAGGGGGTAAGAAATAGAGCGCTGGCTATCTTCTCGTTGGGATCGTCGCGTGGCGTCGACTTTTCGTCCGGTCCGAGACGTACCATTTTGTCAACCTATCGCCGATCAAATTATCGAGCCAATGGAACGTGGAGTCTCTCCACCAGACTGCCACGATTCGCGTATCAGTTGGCACCGCTTGTATATCTTTGAAACACTCGGGAGATACAGCCACGACCAGGACAGGTTTCTACGGATCTTCGACACAGATTTTCTTCTCCTTCCCTGGAAAACTTCCTAGAAACTGTTGTTTCCCAAAGAACTTTGTTTCAATGTGCATTCGCGAGCCAGCGAATTCGCGTTGTTACACGCGTTCTCTTCCTCGAGTTGTTTATCGGATGCGAAATATTATCGTTGCTGCATCGAATCGTTCGATTAAAACACAGGCAGCCGTGATGTCGACAAATTCCTTTCTCTGTCGGTCATCCATTGTACTTTCACGTGTTTGGTCAGCAATCAATTCGTGACTTTCGCTCGATGTCGCGTACTCGCTCTATCGCTCGGTCGGTGACACGGAAATAATAAAGATAACGAACCGATATGGAAATAATAAAGATAATGAACGGAACGCGCCTGGGCGGATCGAGGGAAATGGTACGGTGTACCTGGCCATGGGGAATGGATCGCAACGTGGACCCTGTTTGACTGCCGTAGAATTAATGACCTGCCGCGTATATGTAGGGGTTCGGTAGTTTGAATCGACGATAGAGTGGAAGCTGGCTAATTACCTGCGCACTCTCCACGTGGAAAGAGATTGCTTGGCCGACAGTAGCCATACACAGAGTGTACGACGGTACAGCCAGTCGTCCGATGCTCGTATGTGCGTGCACGCGTGCCGTACCTTGGTACACGCGATACATGTGTACGCGTATGCTGTATACGTGGCAATAATCGACGAGCGTTATATTTCAGCCGGTTCAATTGGATTCAACGAGTCGCACGCATCGCACCAAATTTTCAAACTACACTCTCACCCTCTCCCTTTTAACTCGATCCTCTCTCTTTCCGTCGTTCTCCATCTAGCACTGGCTCGTGTAATTATACCACTTCCGTAGAGTCGCGCGAAGTTACCCACGGCTGTTGGTTCGTTCACGCGTATACGTGGCACCAACACGCGCGCTGCGTCGCGCGTTAGCAGCTCGCAGACGAAGGTTCACTGCGTTCACGGTTCGGCTTCAGCTCGCTAGGCTTATTTCGCGGTCGCCCTAGTCCCGTGCGGACGATGATGAATGGGTTAATTAAGCGTTTCGCGTTCGCTGGTCACCGGTAGACGAGACTCCAAGAGTTCGTTAAATTTCATTCCTCACCCTCTTCTCCTCCTGACTCACTGGTGACGCTAACAGCGCTGTAAACGACGCATCTAATTGTATCGCCTTCAACAGCAGGAAATCGAATCAGCGTTGATGACACGAAAAGTGTTTCCATCCTCTTGGCTCCCACATTCGCTCCCCTCGCGTTTCGTCGAGAGCATTCTAATTGGAGGACATTTTAACGCGTCGACTGCTGAGCGCAACTTTGTGTATCCACGCTGGAATGAAATTTTCACCGATGCGGCGAATTAGACTACATTATTACGAACAGCGTATTTGAAAAAGAACAAATTAACCTGCGGAAATTTTTATCCCAAGATTATCGAGGAACAGACGCGTCGCTGTGGCAAAACTGAAAGCGGTTCTGGATTATTATGATAATAAGCTGCCGCGAAAGGCCGCTGAATGGTACAACAAGCTTTTTCATCTATCACGAGGTTAATAATAATGCATTAGAAAATACTATGCGACGACATTGCAAAAGTTTTACAAGGGATATGTTACGCTGTGAGATCAAAGGGAAAGGACGGATGTGTACATTGTCGTCGCTCACCTTTCGTTATAGCCTTCCTATGCAACTAAACAAATTCCTTTTAAACTAATTAATGCTACAGACATTAATAACTACAGAGTGGCCTGTTTGATGTTCTTTTCTCCACGTTATCCAAATCATTTAATAATGGTTTCATAATACTGTCGCTTAAATGGAAGAGTATCCGGTGTCTTCCATGACGGTAAATAGAGCATTTTTGTAGCGACTTCGGTCGAATATCGTGTATATACACTACTGTCAGAATCGTTCGGTACAAGTAGTACCTAGTTATCGTGTTCAAAGGAAATATCGGAGAGGACGAATTTCAGGGCGCTTAGAGAGCTATTTAGCGAGAAGACAAAGGCGAAGCTGGCCGAGTTCAAAGAGAAATTTGACCGACGCCATTGCGGGTATAATGCTTCCCTCTATCCTTCTCGGTTTCCTTACAGAGGTTGAAATTAAGACGCTCAGAGCAACCATAATCGCCACGTCTCGGGATCCCGTTGTCGGGTCACGTACAGAAATCCGGGTAGCTAATTAGCCTTCCGCCGCTCTAGGATTCGCTCTGGTCAATCAGCGGCAGAGATTCGGTCTTGATTCGATCCTCGGAGCCTCGTTAGCACCGCCGTATATTCTCGACTTCCGTTTCTCCCTCTCTCGCTTCCTCTTTGGTCTTGCCTTCTACTTTATACGAAGGTACAGATATATACCTAATCGAGAGAAGGTGTACGTGCGTGTATCCATTTGGACCGTTGTGGTTTTGTTCTATATCATTCAAGTGCGCTACACGAGAGCTCCGACGATCAAGCTGCTCTCAGAAGTAGCCAGAATTCTTTTTACCTCGAGAAATCCTCGAATGTGTTGTAATTACGAGTTTCCAGCATAGACGGGAAGCAGGACAGAAGGGTAAAAGGAAGTGGAAGAGGAACGGAACGTAGCGAACGCGTCGTCGTCCGTGGCCGCGTTAAAAAATGCATTCTCTTCTTGTTGAATATTAAGACAATTGCGTCCGTGCAGGCGGCGCGTTCCACATTCGCGAATAATTCTCACCGCGTTGGTTCTGGTTGTCCTCTGAATTTTCATCAACCGCAGGGCCGGCCGTTTTCAAAGTTACTCGACTTACAGCACCTCTGAAAACTACCTCGAAGAAAAAAGTGCCGGTCGGCCTACCAATGAAGTTATCCAGGTCATCTTTCGAATTCGTTGCCTTTAAATCTAATCGAGAATTAGACCTGCCTCGGAGAAGCAGCTTCGCGATGAGTTTTCACCAGAAAAAGGGAACAAATGCTACGCAAGAATGATCGCATTTCTAACTGCTCCGAGGTTCACGTTCGCGACCACATGGCATCGTTCCGCGACGCTTAACGCGTAATTCATTAGTCGAATTAATATCTGAGGCAAATTACGTTTGTCGCGGTAGGCATTCTGGTAACACGAGAGTCGTGGTGCACACCGAGAGAAACGGGGCCCGTTGTTAGCGCGCTATTACTAATTCAGAAGGTGGTCGCAGCGCCACAACGTTATACGGCAGACGACGCATTCTGCATAGCGTATTCAGCGGTACAATGGGCCGTGGATGCGAGTTTTGAAATATGAATATGAATACGGACGCGAGTGCACGCCTCGTCGAATCGCACCAACGAAGACAGGGGGCTACCGATCGATGACTTCCCTTTCTCTTCTGTTCACCGACAATGTTACCAGACGCCCTGCTGTCCACTTTCTCTCTCTCTCTCTCTTGCTATTTTCTCTTTCTCTCTTCCTCTGTTTCGCCTAGAGCACACGTTACGACCACCATGGGACAGGGTTTCATCTGATTTATGCGTTTTTGTTGAAAGCGATAGGTTCGCTTCTCAACGAGAAACTTGTGAGGTGTGAATCTCACACCCCCGACTCGACGAGATGGTACCAAGTTTCTCGAGGATTTTCGACATTGGATGCTGAAATGGTGTGGTGATCGGTGATTCATACCGAGCATTAATCGTTCTTTTCGCTTTTCTACTTTCTTCTATTCTTCGTTACGATATACAAAAGGCTGTGCGTAGAAATAAACGCGTCAAAGTTTTGTTTCTTTGTGGTTTCTCTGAAAGTCAATAAGCAATGATTTGGAGTAAGCGGCTTCCTCCCGATAAAATTCCAATGATGCACGTTCCATTGGTTTTTTTCGTTCATTGGATGTAATTTTACGGGGTGTGGATCGAACGGTGCGTCGATCCGGGAACGGCTTGGCGTCGGGTAAAAGGGCCGGCTATTTCCGATAATACGGATTGTCCTACTTTCGTGCGCGGCCATTAAATCTAATAAAAAAATCCTCTCGTGGCGAGGGAGCAAGGTAAATTTCATGGAAGCTCCATTATGTTTGACCTACCATTTTTCAAAAAAGCCTCGACGTAATATCCCCCGATTATTCTCGACGCGCGCGGTTAAATGCGCCGGCAGGAGAGATTCGAGGCGATTGCCAACTCGCCGAAACTTCGACCGCTGGAAAATCGTTTGACGCGGAAAAATTCACTGACTCCGCGTGGCTGCCCGCCCGATCTCTTGTACTCTCTTCTCCTCTCTCGTCTCGTTTCTCTCTCTCTCTCTCTCCCCCTCTCCCCCTCTCTCCTTCTTTGAAACCGATCGTGGGAAGGATCTCGTTCTCGGTTAATTTGACGCGCGCGTTCTGCCCGCCTTGAAATTGGTGGCAATTCGTGGAGCCACGGCATATTTGGCCCTCGGTGCATCATACCGGGTCCCACGACCCCACACCATCGCCGCCTTTCTTGGATGACTTCTAGAGAGGCTGGCCCTCGGCAAGATGCTGCCGCTGGCAATAACCGGTAACGTATTACCACTTCTGCTCGGTTGAGCGCATTTAGATCGCCTATTTGGCAAGGCAGCCGAATAACTTTGCGTTTTACTCCGCTAGCGGCACGAATCAAGCGCGAATACCCGCGCCAACAGCCGCGAGTTACGGGTGAACCAGGGGCGGTACGAAACGACGATTGCCACCAGCCCCCCTCCCGTAACCCAACGATAGGAGAGGATACGAGGGTGGCACACGCTGGCTTGACCAACCCCGTACGATAAAACTTGACCCGTTCGTGCGTGAATTATTCCCCAGCCTCCAAGCCGCGACCCGCGGCCGCCGACCGCAATTACGAATTACATGAGCGCACGGCTGCCCCGATCGCCGAGCTGATATTCCTCTGCATGGGGGATGTTACGTATGGTTAGATGAATCTCGATCGAGAGCGAGAGCGGTTACTATTTCTCGTCTGTGGAACGTAGAGATATTCAACGTTGATAAGCTGAGTTAGAAATGGAGCTAGAGATTCGCGTAAGCTATGATAATGGGACGAAAAGTAACGATCATCCAGTAGCTTCTCGAATATATTACAAATAAAAGGTCTATCTTTCGACCCTTCAAATATTTCGAAAATATTCAATTATTTCTTTCTTTCACCTGTCCGAAAAATTTGCTGTCTGCGATTAAAAATAAACTCGATCGACCTATCAAATCGATCGACCGACGCGATATAAATTTTAATATATGTTTTAGCTTTAACGAGTTCCTTTCACCGACTGCTTCGTCAATATTTTCCCCAAACAGTAAATATGTATCACTCGTAATTTAAATATCCGTCACATTTACCCAGGATCAAAGTTACGAATCATGGTTGATTTCCAGAAATGCTCTAGCTCGTGAACAAATTATTCCGCACCCCTTGCCATGCCCCTTCGTACTCCCTTCTGACATAGTCACGGGGAGCCGCGATAAGGGTGGAACAGCGAATTTTCTTGATTCTAGTGAACAGCGATGTTATAACTCGACTGGCTGGAATGGAGCACCGGCTGCTTCATTCAATCGCATTACATTCCCATTTTCCATGTTGCGTGGACGGCGGTCACCGGACCAACTCCCTAGGGGACAGAAAAATCCCATTTCAATATTTCACGGCTTACGTCCTATCGCTCCTCGTCGAGCCGGGTGCTGTTAATACACGAAACAGCCAGCGCCAGGACGCTGCTCGGTGCTCCTGGGGTTTCGTGGCGGCCGCGAAATGACGTATAGACGCCTCCGTAATCCGCTGCTTCAGATACCGAGGACGCTCAAGAGCAAACCGCACAGGCAGCGACCATAGGCCTACCAGATTACCCAACTGGTCATGCCTCACCGCATGCCAAAAGTCCGTGTACCCAATATCGTTCAGGCCAATTACCTCGACGCTTCGCCCATAATGGAGCTATTACGAAGTTGCCTTGTCACCTCGGTAACGCGATTAATATTATTAATGGGCCTAGAATAATTCTCCGGTTCGGTCGATGTAGCCGTTTCCTGTCTGCTTAAGCTACGCTTCTCATCCTTTTTATCTTTCGAGACTTTCGTCCGATTAAAATTAGAGGTTCGATGTTAATGAATATTGCAAAGGATAGTTCAAGCAGCATGTGTTACTGCCGGGATGTTTGCCCCGAGAGCCGCAACACGAAATTCGTGTAGCTGGGAATAACAATCGACAGATCCTCGTGCTCCAAGCGTGCTTTGAATGCAAGCTTAACCGCATTCTGCCCCCGTTGTTTCATCGTATTCGTACCGTGAGTTTTTGAAAATTAACCTTTACAAAATACACGACCAACGCTCCAAGAATTTCACCCATGCCATACTCCGTATCGCAAATGCTATTACGAAGGCTTTCGTGATCTTGAACGTTTACCTAGCACCGCAACATCTTTATTACCGAAATAATCGTTCAAACGTATCGCGTACGACATATTAACGGGCAAGGACGTTAACAGGGGAACGGTATTCGTGTTTGCTCTCCCGTCAGTGGTCGCGTGAACCCGAGTTAGCCGAGTTACCCCAGTCCAAAGGTATTCGACGTATTCGTGGCGTGCGCGCCGAGCTCGCGAAGCTTCACCATATGTCGCCACAATGCCATCGTGGGGGGGATGACGAAATGGTAGAAGAAATCTGCGTAGTTGTATAAAGGGAACCCGATTTTTCACGCACCGGCTGGCTGAGATGTCATCGTGCCCAGCCTTCGCCTAGTCGCTCGTATTCCGTCGAACGTGGCAAATGACTCGTGCACGTTGGAACATCCCGCATACCGGAACATAAAGGGACAACGGAAAAATTGAGGGACTAGGGGCGAGAGGAGTGGCCAAGGGATGGTATGCGTCACGTATACGCTACGTGTATAGGATACGTTAGTCGTAAATGGCCGAAGAATCGCATTCGGCCCAGGAACACGGTATATCGGCTCGCAATTCGATCTTCCTATAAGAACGAACCAGCACGGACTGAACGTTACTTAAAACGCGGTTCTTTCGTAAGAGTCGATGCACAGGGTTCGTAAGGTGGATGAATGCGTGTTGCACGTTGTCAGTTGGATTAAATTCTACCGATACAATTTCTGTGGACTGAAAGCGTACAAAGTTAGTCTTGAGTCAGTTTTTAGTAGATCGTAAGTTATGCTGCCTCGATGAGTTCTAAGAGAAATCTGTGCTACTATTTCTACGATACTTGCACAGTTATTCGTCTCTTTGTTCGGCGAATGAACGTGCAAAGTTAGACGAGGAACGGCGTGGCCCAAAGTATAGCCGCGAGTAGTATTTTTACACAAGTAGTATATCCCCGTACTGGTCAGACAGACTGAACGTCGAGCGCGGTGTTGCGAAACTCTTCGCTCGTCAACCGGATCGTTCCTCCGATGGTTGCACGCGATATTTTGCGTTTCACCGAGGTCGAGAGGAACGCAAGCGTGTGTCGAGTGGAGAACGTGTGCGTGCAGCGAATGATCTATCGCGACAGGCCGAATATTGCACTTGGTATTATCCAGGCACGACAGGCTCATTTGTGCCGAGTGGCTCCGTATTGCGCCACTCGATCTTGGGATCGGTATGCATGGACACTAATGGGTCGAAGGATCTCATGGTCCCTGACACATACTCATTGGCAGGGATAGGTAGAGACAGATAGGCGGCAAGCCAGAGAAAGAGGGGCGATCAGAGGGGGAAAAGGACAACGTTGAAGGGGTAAATAGACGCAGTTGCAGCATTCTCGGTGTCAGTTATACGGATGGACACATGGTAAATGCGACGGAAAGGGAAACATTTACATAATTGTTAATTACGCTTGAAATTTCAGAGACACGATTTCGATTCAGATTTAGCTGGTAGTTAATTTTTTTCCTGCAATTTATCGCGTGGCGTTTACGACTGTCTGTCAAATGACGTTTACGCTAGAATTCAGATAATTCTCGTTGCTTCGATCTCGAATATTTCAATAAAATCACAGAACGTATGACAATGACGTGCCTCTCTCATTGCATTGTTTGATTCGATAAAAAAAAAGTAACGAACGGTCTCGAAATATTTTCGTCGTTTCCATCCCACCAAATATTTCTCTACGCAACGAAATTCATTGGAACTGAAGCGTGGGTGGATACGCTCGTGTGGATTGGTCCACGATCGATCCATGGTTCGCATTCTGGTACACTTAGCAGGAGTTAAGCGCTGCTCCGTGTCCGTATCAACTAGCGGATACACTTTCGACGTTGCGAAACTTTTGGTTTATCGTGAAAATCAGTTCGCGATTCGCGCGCGATTAAAGAGAAACATCCTTCGTTTATACGATTCACTGTTAATGCGATTCGTGTAACTTTGCCGTGCACGAACGTAACTCGAACTTTATGAAAATAATAATTACCCGCTCGACTGGATTATTCCGCAGTCGTGGAAACCAATTTGTTAGAGTTCCACTTTTCGGTTCGCTAGGACATGCGGTTGCCCTGCGATAGCTGGATTAGCATTGAGCGTAGATACGCGTGTATACGTTCACACCGATGGTTGTGGAGAGTGTGTCGCAACAAAAGGAGCAACCGGTTAACGAGCAAGCCAGCGGCAAGGTAAGGTGAGTCGGCGTAATCGAATAGTGGATTGAAATGACATCCGCCACTTACGAGTAACTCGACGAGACTCCGTGTACCTCCGAGCTGAGTGGCTCGGTGCACTATCTAGAGCGTATAGAACGCGATAGACGTTACACGTTGACCATTATCTGTGCACGTTGCACCTAAGAAATGGCTCTTGCTAGCAACCATATCGAATTTTCTATGGTATAGGGAATCGTCGCTCTCACGCGCCTCTGGTAGAAACAGGATATCGTCGGATCAGCATTTACTTAATGTTGTGAGTCACGTTATGACGAATGGCTCTCTCGGTCGGTAGAATTTCAGCAGAAATCGAAGGTCGCTTCTGTCCTATCGTTTGCTATAAATATTTTCTTAACGGGCAGGGATAATATTCGGTATACCAGCAACTTTGTTGCTAAAATGATCGTTACATGACAATGTAACGCGTACACAGCTTAAGATCGGTGGAACAACTTCAATTTTCCAAGCCGCTCGTATTCCTACTCATTACCGCGAAAGCTATTCCGGAACTACAATAAAAGCAGCGTCGAGCACATTACATCTAGATTATTCGTGTTAATTGTTCCGTCACGATGGAAACGGAGATACAACGGGAACCAGAAGAGGGTTGAACGTAGCAATGAATTGCACGAAGTTTGCGTAATCAGAGAAAGTGATTCTGTGCATGAGCGTTCTTTAGCCGAAGTTTTATAGGGTAAGCAAGAAACTATGGAATCCTATTACGAAAGCAATTGACTCCCCGCTCTGTTCTTCGTTCTTGTTTTCTCCCCTTCCCTGCATCGCTGTTGCTATTATTTTTATCCGCAATTTTCTGCCACTTGTACGCGTCTTTGTTTCCACGTAGTCGCATTAAGCGCGCGAGATGACCAAAAAGCAAAAATAAGTCATCTCAAACACAGGAGGAGAAAATAATATTCGCCGGTTCCAAACTTACTGGTCTTCATATTGGATTTTATATAAGAGGCGTCAACTGGCGTTTGTTCATATTCTTTAGCGCAAAATAACATCTTTCGTACTTTATCCGCGTCAGCTTCTTTGATTGTTTCGTAAAATCACTGGCTGAAAGTACGTTAAAGCAGAAGATACGACTTTTTCCAGCTGCAATGGCGATGGAAAAGTAGATACAACGACAGATTGTGCTCAACAAGTTGGGCCAGTGCTTTCTTGTCCTCTCTCGCCTCTCTTTCTCACCCTTGATTCGTTATATCGGTAAAGCAGCTTTTCATCTTCGTTTGATTCAACGATCGCAGGCCATCGCGATGTCATAGTCTTCCTTTGTTACTCATTCCTGTTCGAGAGGTGTAATAAGATCACGCTTATAGAGTGGAATTTATTACGTTTATCGCGCAATTTCTAGCTTTTCAAACGAATCGTTTAATTAGACCACTACTAGACTACGTACGAACAGAGCTGTAGCATTTTCCAAGGTTTTACATTTTTTTCTCTTTCGTCGGATAAGGGAACGTTTCGCTCGAACAAACGAGAAGGTAATGTTTTAACGCACGGCATTATTCATTAAGCTCCCTTCAAGGAGAGGCACCTCAACCGTCTACTAATTTACACACGGTCGCCTTAGAAATTTAATTAAACGAACGCCTTTATTCGCTGCGTGCCGCGGTAGGGAAATCGTCTTTGAGTGGCGACGGCTTTTTCATTCCAAGCCCCTTCCCCATGGGCCCAAACTTTCGTCCGGCATTAGTCGTCGCTTTGGCTTGTACACCGAGAAGAATGGTTTGGTGTACCGGTAAGAAGAAAGCCACGAAACCCATCCCCTCATTGGGAAATGGTTTTCCTTTGGCGGACACATTTGCATCCAACTTTGTTACACTCGGTCGAACGACAAAGACATACACGAAGACAAGCAGTAGCAGATGGCCGAAACTTTGCCGGTAGGACAATGCCGGAGGAAGAAGGGACACGAGTAGAGCGAGTCGTTGCTTCATGGGAATGGTTTAATCGGCCACCTTCTCTACTACTACCCGTTTCTCGAGTGTCCCCTACTACTTTTGCATTCACCCACCCCCTACATATCACTCTTTGCTCCGGTTATCCGTCGGCTGACGAACAATGCCGTGCTCTCCAGCTCGATAGAAACTGAGCCATCTCTGGTCTCCTTCCCTTTCCCTTTTTCTTTCTGTTCTTTCTTCGACTGGCACCCCTTATTTTCTCCCTTTTCTCCTTTTCTCCTCTTCTCCTCTTCTCCTTTTCTCCATTTCTCCTTTTCTATTCTACTTTTCCGTACCTCCTTACACACACACACACACACACACACACACATTCATTGCCACGTAGATGTATATACAGAGGAATACGTTCGAAGATGGTCGGTATGTGCGAGTGCAAAGCCCACAGTTTCCCCTTTGGAGCACCTCTTTCCCGGTGGAGTTTTCGACGGACCAGCTGTTGTACAGCCACGAACGAAGAACGAGTGGAAAGAGGGCTCGTGTTGCCTTATAGAATTTTCGACTGACGATTACTGGAATCGCTTTAGAGCATTTTACACTACTTGTTAGGGTAGGGCCGTTCCTCTTGCGAGAATACCGTAGCGATTTCGTCCCTGTTGTAACTAGAAAACTTTGCGAACAAATACGATTCACCGGGAACTGTGGCTTTTCACAATTTTCCTTTTTCCAACCGCTACCCTTTACCCTTTCCTCTGTTCTTTCTATTCTTCGTTCTACGACATATACGAAATGAGATTGCACGCGAACGCGATCGGTCGCGAACTCGTACACGCTAATCGTCGAACGCAATATCGACGGGTTAGTACTCACGTCGGATGTCCGTGGTCGTTGCACGCAGGAAATAAATTTTCTCTCGTTCAATTAATTAAATTTCGCCGAGAAATTAATTAATCCTGTTGCCGTAGCGAGATCGGTATTGTTTTCCACAAAATACAGGCCCTTTCGGTACTGATTTGATTTTCAAGCGCTACGGGTACGGATATTAGCATGTAACTACGCGACCTTTTGATTCTGCGACGGAAAAGTTCTCTACCTTCTGACCTGCGAATTAATCTTCAGCTGTCAATTTTCCATGTTCCCCGTAGCGAATGAGTTTCCTTACGCGTAAAAGCACGGATTATCGTGCTCTCCGATACGGTAATATTCCAAGTCGAATTTCCCAGCGTCGATGAATGTCGATTTCCTTCGAGAACGAAGGAATTTCATGAAATTTCACTGTGGACGACGGAAAGATTTACCAAGAGGAAGGAACGTTCTTTTACGCTAGAAGTGATTTTTATTCCAAACGAATTGCGAGACACTTGGCTTCCTTGCGTTCGGTGCGAATGAATTTCCTTCGAATTTCGCGGGATTAAAGGGTCTCGAGGCGCTCTGTGGTCTCATCGATTTCTGGTCTCTCGATGTTGCTTAATAGTCACTTCGGGAGAGGCTGAAGGGTGGTCGATGCGACCTTGCGATGGAAATATTTAATCCACCGTTACGTTCTCGGATGCACAAAGCTGCTCGGTAATCGATAAACACCGTGAAACCCTTTCATCGCTGGGGATTCGAAAAAAATTCAGTCGCAAGCGAAAATAGGTCTCTGTAAATAACCTTTTCGATTCGCACTTTATTGTTCGCGTTCCACTTTTTATCATTGTTCCCGAGGACTTGTGTGCGATTCGGTTACACGTGATACCGAGAAATTCTATGAATCGTTCTAACTCGTCTTTTCAATAATTCTCACAAATTAATTGCAGGCGACCTCAAAAGTGTTAATAATACAGTATCATTATCCGTGGCAATTATGATTCGGCAAACGATTGCTGTCAACGCCCAGATTTTAGTGGCCTATATTTGATCAGATTTGCTCGGAGTTGCGCCAGCAAATCATCATTGATTACCATTTAATTAACAGCGGATATTATGTACGTTAATCCAGGTTGTTTCTAAACAAACACATTATTCAGTCACAGTGTCCTACAGTTTCAATTTTCACCAACGTAGTTGTCACGCGTAATTCATAGTAGCGAAAGTGCGAGCAAAAGTTAATGCTCGGGGTGCGCAACAGGGAACAGGCGGAAGAACAGCGGATACCTGTTGTTCGCTGTCGTAGACGGCCATCGTGGGGTGTTGGGTGAGCGCGCAAGAGGGTGCAGGCTGGCAGGAAGTCCGCTCTGGTTGCTCCGCGTGTCGTACGGGCTGCGCAACGTGCATGAAGCGAATCGTGGTCGACGTGTCCCGTGCCATACATCTATCCGTCTGGCACGAAAGGTGCGAACGCAAATTGGAAACGTGAGGTGAAAACAGCAGGTCGCCGGGAGCATCGTAGTCGCCTAGTTTCGCAGCGTAGTTCGCCTCGGGTTGTGCGCGATTTTCAGCGAGGGAACCGTAGTCGCTCGTTTGTTCGGTTTTCCGTGGTCGTCGGTGAACCATCGTCGAGTCACGATCGACATCCCTTTTCTCGTGAGCGAGAAGAATAGCTCGAAGGCGTTTGTTCGTCGAATACGTCGGGGCCAACGACCCTGTGAACGAGTGGCGATGAGTGTGCGGAAAATCGTGATGAAATATCGGTTCGCGCGGAAAGAGAGGAGGCGAGTCTTTGCGTTGTCAAATGTAACGTCGACGACGACGAAGAAAGCGTGAAAAAGGGCATCCACTAGTCGAGGTTTAAATCGTCCCTTGTCTGGATTATATTTGTCCCGGATCCACCGTCTATGAATTTTTTTGCGCGTAGCTAATATAGTCGCCCGATCTGGTAACGATGTCACCGATATTTCGCTGCTCGACGCATCCCTCTTATTTCTACATTGTCGATGGTCCATGTCGGAGAGTCGTAAAAGGCAGGGAAAGGTAAATATTGGAGCCATGGGACGCTTCATGCGATTTAGAAAATGTCGAAAGCCGGCATCGCACAAAATCCTCGTCGGATGTGCAGGTATTGGCGGAGCATCGGTGGCACGTATTTTTAAAACACCTGTCGAGTTCGTCAAAGAAGCGATAAATCGAGTTTCGTTGTCGATTTCGACGCGTTCTACTGGTACATAGTCCCTTCGAGTCGACTAGATCTTCTCCACTCGGGGAAGCGGTGCTCTTGCAATACACGGGAAAGCGCGTGCTGCCGTGTCAGCGACAAGGCCTCGTAGATTTCGCCGCGCGGTGTTGAACCTACTCTTGATACCAGTTGTTAACAACATTCAACGTGTAGTTACAACTGCGTCCGAGCGTACGCGTACACAGGGAGACCGAACGAACCAGCAAATGAACGAACGAACGAACGAACGAACGAACGAACGAACGAGCGGTCCTGCTCGTTCCGGCAACAGCGTGCTCGAATAATGGCGTTGAATTTTCCGCGCTCGTACAGCCCGCGGCACGGATATCGGAAAAATCTCGGCAACGCGGTAACACGGCAGTTTCGATAGCGAACGAGAACGAGCCACGGGGAACAGGGAATGTTCCATTCGCCTGTTCTGACGTCGAAAATGTGCGTGTCGATCGATAATCAGTATCGTTGATACCGGTTACCGAGCAATTTTTTTCCCTCTGACCGTGCCAATTCGCCGATTAAAACGCTGTCCACGGACCACCCATATAATAGTGTGAACGAGAGGAACGTTCGGCGTTACGGGGTTTCGGTCCGATCGCACAGCGAGAATTCGATCGTTCGCTCCAAGATGGGTATTTCACTGGATGTCCATGCTCGAAATAATATTTACGATCGTCCGCATCGGCTTTTATAGAATTTTATTCAGAAATCTCGGTATCTCTATTGTGCCTCACAATTTGTGCGTTAAATTTTATTTCGACCATTTCTGATTCTGCTTGATTTTTTTCTTTTCTTTCTCTTTCACCATCTAAAAGGTGACGGAACGAAGTAACAGGTAGGATTACTATAGTCGCCCAGTTATCGGCGTTGAATCTATCAAATTTGTCGAGTCAGCCTTTCCTTTTCTTTTTTCACTATTATTCCCCTTTTCCCCGACATCCATTCCCTTTCGCCCCGTAGCGTTACCCAGATTACGTTCGAGTGCATACGATCCGTCCCGGTCGCATCGGAATTAATTTCCTTCCAGCGAAATCAAATGACTTCCAATTTCTAGCGTGGCTGCAAATAATTGAGAAACCACGTTACCGATTGCCAACGAATCGTCCAACCCTTGGTGTTACCCCTGTGTACGATAAAACGCTCGAAATAGCTTGATTTATATCGATATTA
Organism: Ctenoplectra terminalis; assembly: GCA_019453375.1. Classification (NCBI taxonomy): domain Eukaryota; kingdom Metazoa; phylum Arthropoda; class Insecta; order Hymenoptera; family Apidae; genus Ctenoplectra; species Ctenoplectra terminalis. The sequence continues at coordinate 528,795 of SMSQ01026303.1, read as the reverse complement.
TCGCCCAGTGTGGAAACGAAGTTGCGTGGAGTAAAAGTTGCAAAGGGGATTCGAAGGGGACCGTGATACGAATCGGATGAAATCTATCTAAGTGGTGGCGTTTCAGAGAATCGTAGGCGACCCTTGTTCCTTTAAGTGGAAACGTGTGTTCCCTTTTTATGGGGGGGATCGTAGTACATACCGTGTTGGATCCGTTCATTGTTAGTCACAGTTTTTCAGCGGTTAAACTGTCGTGCTTGTTCGCCACGGGAACAAGATCGAAAACGTTGCTTCCGTTCTAAAAGTTTACTTAGAAATTCCAACCGCAACGGTCGCTATAAAAGCGGCGCTACCATTTTAATAACCAAGGAGACAAAAGTGTTTTTCCCTTGGTTAAGTTTTTTAATCTAAATCCGGCTGCTCCCTGTAAAAAGCTTTTTGTACCTCTAACAGTTTTTAAGCCAGCGTTAGAGACACAAAACTTTCGAGGATGGTTTCATCCCCTGAACTCGAGCCCTCGCGGTCAACAAAAACCCTGCGTGCCCCTTAAACTTTCTCCTGTCCTCTAGCACCGAATCTAATCGAAATCCACATCGGATACGTTACCAAAAGAAACTTCGCCTTTATCGAACATCTACTGTGTTGGCTAAACCATCGAAGAATTCTCTCTCACAATGGCGATGCTTAAAATGATCTCCAGGTTCGTTAAAACGATTCGCTGCATTTCCTTCGCGAGACGATATATACCATCGATGCAAAAATCTAAAGAGGTTGTTTGAAACTGCACGAATCGAATGAAACGATAGTCTGGGAGGTCGCGATTCGGCATCCCCATGGATACGAACGACAATAGAGATCCACGTCGTAACAATCGTCAAGTTGAGTCGATTCGGTGGTGGAGTTTGGTTCGAGCGAGTTTCTGTGTTCTAGGCTATAGCGAAAGGCGCATACCCCGCGAGGAGTTTGCACGATAATTTGCAACGAAGCGCGTATAACCAGACTTGTACAGAGAGGATCGCGTGGTCGCGGGTCATCGTATCTCTACCCTTCCGCCCCCGCCGACACGTTGATGTTCAGCCGCCACCATAGGTCGCCGGGAACGGTACGCCGCGCGGAGGGTCCGCATTAGCCCATTATCTTAATCTGCCAGCGCGTGGGACAAATAACAGGGTAGCCTGGCCACACACATCCCGCCGCGACCCTCTGCGACTCTCCGCCCCCATACGCTCCCGTACACCCTGCCCGCTGTCCCACAACCCTAGCGTGCCCGGTCGCGATGTACATGCTTGCCCCGCTTATATTATGGCCACCGGAAAGTAATATTTTTTTTTTCCAACTCAAGAAACATTTTTTTTTCTCCCAGGCCACGAGTACGTTCGTTATCTAATTGATTACGCGATCGTTGTCGCGATCGAGCACGCGCTAGTCGCGTCGATACCTAGCTGGTTCGTGCGACTTACGTGGGAGTAAGTAAAGGTGTTACGTTGGTTCTTTAAAAGAATCGCAATATATTCGGCGTGCATTTAAATGTGGAATAAGAGCGTGTTTGAAAGGTACGTTGCTGTACGGTGCCACTGAAAGATCCCTTGTTCGTGAAAGCTTTTTTCTCGCGACTGGTCCACCGTGTGGAAAGACACGAGCGATTCTCTCAACCTCCGTAGGTCACGAGGACGAGGAAATAGAAGAAGGTAGACAAAGGTCATTGCGAGGGAGGTGGTTCAAATGGAATGGTGTGTACGTGAGGCGTAATATACGTCGCCCCATGGGCTTGACCCTTCCTCCTCGTATATAATCGGTCGGTGCCCATTCCGTGCGCAGAATTGTTTACCCGTGCTTCTTTCCGGGCCCTCCAGTGACTTTCTATCGGCTCTCATTACCCACCACGTCCATGTGTCGTGTTTTATGTGACAGGGGACTAAGTGGCAGGCGGACTGATTAGAGGTTCTCTCGTGATTGCGTTTTTTTTTTCAGCTCGTTTCATCACCGACACCTGTTTAATATCAATCACATATCGATTCAAAGCTGGGGTTCGCTGTTAATTTGTTCGTGGTTATTTATTAAATGCTTGGGAACGAGATGTAGACGTATGACGTAAATCTGAAGTAAAGAATGAAGAGAATTAAATGAATGCAGTCGAAAGCTTTTTGTAAATTCCTCCTTTATTCGTTGAATACGTTTCGGAACAAAAGCCACGAGAAACAGAAAATCCTGAGAAGATTGCATGGCAAAGGATATGGACAATTTGCGTCGAAATTGAATAACACATTATCCGACGCAAGGGATGATATTTAGCCCATTCATTTGGTTAATTGGAAACTCTGCGAGAATGTCTCCTTTTGGGGAGAGCTGGGCGCAGTCGTACACACCGCGACTAAGTATACTATCACCGGGGGTAACTGGCACGGTTAAAACAATACTCGTGATGAATGTACGCTTCACGCAGCCCCTTGCACGCAATTAATTATTCGCGACTATAGTGATTAATTGTAGTAATTTGAGGAAGCACGGGACTGAAACGGCAGGACCGACGGACAGAGCATTACAAGCCGCGGCAACCCTATTTAATATCGCGATACCAACCCCATCACGATTATACGCGATACCAAACGTATAGCTCGTCGAGAAAAGAAATCTTTGAATACCTTGTAACACCTGTTGTCTCCCACGTCTTTTTTCCGTCCCGATGATCTATCTCTTCCTTTCTCAACGCGATTATAATCGCCGCTTCCCCTATTTTCTATCCCTATATACTATCCAAGGGTGCACGCTTATGGCGGCGGTCCGTAGACGGCGACGCGCGTCATTTTCCGAAAGGGCAGCCGTCGGTCAGCTGCGTCGCCGGGGTTGCGGTTAATCCAGTCCGTTGGTCGCGGTTGTGGTCGCGGCGTTGGTCGTGGTCGGCGTCGTACTCGCGGCCGGTCGTAGACGGAGGGTGGCAAGGCTATCGAGAGACGCGCAGAGAGGAAAGCAGCGAGAGCAGAGCGGAGCAAAGCAAAGGTGGGAAGAGGAAGAGGGAAGCGAAGGAGGACCAGGAAGCATATCGGAGGATGAGGAGAACGAGGAGGAGGAGGAGGAGGCAGGAAGAGGTGGAAGAGTAGAGGAGCGGGCAAGCGCAAGCGCTCGTCCGATCGATGCCCGTCTCCCGTTCGTATAAAGCGCTCGTCCTCGGGGGGCGCGCGACAGTTGGCGTTCCGCATTCGGAACATGCGCCGCGTCGCGGTTACACGATGTCCACTGATTCTCTTATCTAGCGTCTTTTGTAGAACCATTTTCGATAGCTCGGTCGCGAACGAAGGTCGGCAAACATCGGCCCGGAGAGGCATCGTCGTTCGTCATCGACCTTCCTCGTTCAGCGCGCCGAGAAGAGCGTCCGTGTGTGTCGTCCTTCTATGATAATAACATTTCTCGGAAGTCCTTCGATTACGACCAGATGCGCGTTTAGTTAATCCGAAGCAGAGCGTCCTACGGTCGTCGTTCAACGTAGACTCGTCTCTTCCGTAAAGTGACCCCGATTCGTGTGTCGAATTGAACAGTGATTAAACGAAGAACGTAGCCATCGACGAGTGATATCGTCGGAACAAGTATCGCGGACAGAGAAGATCGGGAGTGCCGATCGGTAGAAGTAAACGAAGAATACGGTGAAAGATACAGGGAAGAACCGCGCGCGGGACGAAGGTACAGAGTCGGTGAACCGACGATACTTCCTCGTGTTCGTGTACCCTGGAGATCCGGCGTGTACGAGCACGGATGTCCAGGCTTCGTGCAATTATTCCACAGACGGTCTGACGTCGCGACCATTCACGGACGAGTTGGCCGCGTTAAAAACGTGTTTTGGAGCGTTGTCCTTGAGGCGTCGACGATTCGGTCGGTCGGATCGTTCGACGACGCGCATCCTGACTCGAGGAAGCTGCGGCTTGATTACTGGCTTGTTTCTTGCGACGTGTCAGCGACATTCGTCCCTGGCGAGATACATCCGGGCAGGCGTCAGAACGGCGGTCGCTGGACCGTCCGGCGGACGTCTCGACTGCCGTACGGCGAGCCGCTGGAGCCAGGAGGTGGAGGAGGAGGGGCTGTGGAGGTGGTGGAGGAGGAAGGCCCGCGGACGTGCAACAAGTTAAGAGGCCGCCGCCGCTACCCTCGACATCGCTGCCGCCGCCTCCGTCCTCGGCACGATGTGACATGGATATCCTAGCCGTAGCCTGCGCCCTCGTCGCCACGGCCCTCTACTGCAACACCCTGCAAGCAGGTTTCGTCTACGATGATCGGTGAGTCGTACAATCGTTGCATACGTATCTCTTATACGATAGAAATTTTTTTTTACTATTTCGTGCGTTGGTTTGTTGCGTTGTTCTATTTAGATACTGCAGCTCGGAGTAAAAATTTTTTTGCCCTTTGTGTATATTTGCGTCTGTAAATATGGCAGAGCGGTGTTTACTATCGTGTCACGCGTATTCTCTTTTTGCTAGGGTCTGATTGCTTCTTTCGTAGTTCCGTACTCCATGTAATATATACGATCGAAAGATAACAAAAGCTACGTCAACTTCCACCAATATAGATCGAATAACATTTCGTGAACTATGCGACACGCGTTTCATGAGACGTAAGAGAATGATTTAAGCAGACGATTTACGTAGATTAAAAATTCGTCGTTAATAGGAGAATGCTGCGAGGCTGTTTAATGGCCACGATAATGGCAATATTTATCGGTACGTACCGGGGCAATAGAGAGTAAATGTAGAGTGTAACGGCAAACAAGTGCAAACACAATGAATAAAGGACAAGTCGCAGCTGGATAAGCTGATTTACGAGCTACCGCGATTTGCATTCCGATTTCATTTAATCCGATTCCACTTCGGTTTAGTTAATCAGATATTGCTAATTACGCTAACGCCAGCAACAGGACGCAAATCATACGTCACTGGATTAGCGTTTGTCGTTTTTAGATGATCGTTTCTGAATTAAACGTTCTTCCAATTAGGTGTCTATCGGATTGTTAAATATTCATTTTTAAATTAAATTAATTAATTTAGTGCTTTCGTCTTGAACTGTATAGATTTTTCAAAAAGTCGTAGAATCTAAATCGTTACACAATTAGCATCGTTTTTTTTTTTTCTTATAAACGTAGTAGGAGTCATCTTTTTTATCAATAAAAACTCAACAGAAGATATTCTTGTCCTGTTCTGACGTTTCAAGATTTCGTCAATAGTCGAAAGACTTCGTCAATAGACCGTGCCTAGATTCGAGTAATCGCTGTAACTTGCAGTATTATTCGCGGGTCGCGGACAAGTAAATAGTATTCCGCACGCAGGACGCAGCAACGGTGCACGCCAGCGTATAATCCGAAGTTACTCTCTCGATAAGCGTCCTTAATCCGAAGCTCTCGAATTCTATGATACCGAATCCCTTAATTGAGTATCCCGTAATCTCCGGAACATCGTAGTTGCGGGTCGATCAGCTGCGAGGTCGGTGTGCTCACCGTGCCAGACCCGATTGCGTACTTCTGGCGTCACCGATGGGAATCTGTTGCATCGTTATCGCGAGAACGCGTCTCCGTGAACGTTGCACAGGGTGCGATGGTCCACCACCGATAACTTCCCTCGAACCATTGACAGCGTGCCGATAACGCGCCGATTTATTCGACTGCATTTTCGACGATAAGCTCTCAAGCGTAAGAACCGCGCGACTAGTCTTTGTAGCTTGCCCGTAATCATGCTCGTTTTGAACATGATCAACGGTTACCCTGTATACAGAGTGTTTAGAAAATCGTGGTATAACTTAAAATGCCTTTAAGGGACGTCGATATTCAATTTCTGTTCAAATATTTATTTATTATAAAGTAAAAAAAAAAAATTTATTCTTGCACCTATGTTCGATGGCGCCATTGATGGCGTGTATTTTTATAGACGGTAAAGTGTAAACGTCTTTAAAAATTTGCAAGCAATCTCCTTCTCGGTAAAGTTTGTTAATTACGTTATAAAATATTCACACGTCTCTCGGTAGATTATTTCATCCTCGATACTCGATCAAGCTAACGAGGAATTGTATTATTTACTCAACTTAGCAGACACCCAGTAGTTCTTGCCACTCGATCCATTCTGATCCGCGCCATAAATAGTTGAGCCTGGTGTAATGGAATAACGCGGAAACCGGATAATCGTATGAATCAGTTTATTCCAGGCGCCGCGTTAGAAATCAACCGTGCAGCCTGTTCTAATGGAATTGCGTGTACCGGTTGGTCCGACGATCAAACGTTTAATCGCCGAATAAATTTCAACGCGACCGGCCTACAAACGACGAGAGTGCAAAGGGTGCGAATAATTCACCCTTCCTCTTTCTTTCTCTTTTCCCTCTCTCTGTGAGGTGCGCCCTCGTCGCGAGCCGCACCGCGACGATCCCAGCGGAACCTTAAAACGCTAGCTAATAACGAAAAACGCGCGCGAGCATTAAGCCGAGATAATTTTTCATCCATATCCGGCCCATTAGCAGCCACCTCGTTCGATGCGACCGCCAAGGCTAAAGCGGCCAATGCGCCCGTGGCGACCATAATCAAGTCGAGTCCAGTTATTAACGAGAGTCCGGCCGAGTTTCCACCGTCGTCCTTTTTGCTTGGTTCTCTTTTTTCTCGTTTTTGCTTCTTTCCTGCGTTCATCTCACCCTCTCTTTTCTTCTCACGACTCCGACAACGTTTTCTCTTGTTTTCCTTCTCGTTTTCCGACTCTGTGCTTCCCAGACTGCAGCGTTGGTATCGCGAAAATCGCAAAAAGTTCCGCAACAGCGACGCGTTATGCGGCTAAAAAATTCTTTCTCCTTACGAGTTTTCTGGTACTCGGCACGGTGCTGTCTGCTCGCGTCCGTACGAGGAGTTCGGTTTCTCCTTGCCAAATCCATCGCCATTTCTGCCGAGATCGGAGCGCGAAAGGGTATCCTCCCAGGGTGGGTGGATAAAAAATGAAGAAAAGTTTGTATGATAAATAGGAGATACGAGATCCAAAGATCCCGTCTGGTTTAGTTCGGGCGCATAGGTTTTACCCTCGGAGTTTACCCCGTCTCGAGAGTTTATTCTGGCCGCGTTGCGCCATGCTAAAACTCATGGGATAATAAAAGCGCCGTATTTTACTGCGTTGCGCCGACCACAATGCCTTGGCAAAGAATACGGCCGGCTATATTTATTTGCCTAGCATTTTTTTTTTTGGTTTTCTTTTTTCAACCACCGCGAAGGAACGGGTAAAGAGAGAACGATGGTAACCGCGCGAAAAGACTAGGAGGAACACCGTGACCGCTAGACAAAAACCAGGGACAGGGAAAAAGTTTCGGTTACATTCTATGCTTTCGTCTAGTCTACCTGATCTCGTAAACCGACGCATTTCCGGGATATGCAGCTGTTTGCTTGCACTTAGAGACTCTTGCGTCCTAACGGTACGAGCTTGGAATAAGAAAAGTTGCGGGCTCGAGGTTTAGTTCTCTCTTCCTTATAGTGGCGTCTGTGAATAATACCGCACAAGCATTCGGCGTTGGTCCGCCATTCGGTCGCATGAAATGTAAACCACTCCATTACTATTTTAGTTTCGTGCAGACTTTTTACAAGACGTGGTACGCGCCTTTCCAGGAACGAGTGTAAATAATTGAGAGAGCTGTTGGTACAGCGCCTCGTATTTTCCGGTGGAAAGCGAACGCAGGCATAGAGGGCGCGTAAAACGCGTTCAGAGAATTTTCTGGTTGGAAACAACGAGTACAATCTCAAGCGTATAAATAATTCGAATCGATTAGCAACCAGTTGTTTTCCGAACTGTTTTTGTTCCCGGTTGATCCGTAAAAAAGTCTATTCGCGGGTACGAGTGGCGTAGAAACGCGTTACCCGGACTGTTTAAACAGGTCTGCGTCCGGTATTGAGAAAATAACAACTCGTCACCGTACGTGTGCGACTGTGCGTGTACGTTTATATTTTTGTTAAATAATGGAATTAAGCTCTTTTAAAACCTTTTTCACCCAGTCTGTTATTTCACGGTACATTCGTTTTACACTCGACTGTTTCCCGTCGTTGCATCGAATACTCGTTTGCCACCGATTCAATGCGTCACACCAATTTCCGTAGAGCTTCCTCCTACTATGGGCATTATGAAAAATTTGACGTTTCATCAATGGGACCGCGAATCGTTATTCCAGTTTTGCGCGACAAATCCATCATCATTGCCGTTGCCATTGTTCATTGCATTTCTAAAATTTACTGCGTTCTGTTCTGCGTGTACGCTCTACGCGAATCGATAATTTGCGATAATCCTTTGCACGATGCAATATCAAAAATTACGATCGCTCGTTTACGAGTGAAAACGATTACATCGTGTCATATTTTGTCGTTTAACAAAAAAATGTTGAAAACAGTGACATCATCTCCTGTATGCTTTTATACAGCAAACGAACGGTTATTCGGGAAAATTTAAAAACTGCATCGTTTGGTCGGGTGTGCGTATAAGAGGTGGCGGAAGAACGGGCAGCCCGAAACGAGCATTCGCGCTAATATTAATCTGGTAAGGAGCACGAAACCTCGAAGCAAATCGGTCGACGCTGTTTGAAAACGGAAAACAGACGAGAAAAAGAGAAAGAGGGAAAAAATGCGCTAGTGCGCGCTTCTGGCGATGCGTAATACATCTTGGATCGCATGCAAGTCCGTTCGCTGTTTCGTTCGCGTTGTCAGCTGCGACTGACAATGTAGGATGAGCGTACTCTCAGGATGAGCTTCACAGAAAGAGAGAGGCTCGCATGCGGGTGAGTGACGGTACGCAGCGGGATTCGAAAAGCTGGCTGAATCTCGTGATATTTTAATACCGCTTTTTGAAGCGATGGTACGGCAGACTCTGATTAATTTTGTACGATCCGCACGGATTATTTCTCTTCGCATCTTTAAATCACGGGTTTCTACACAGATAACGCCTACCAATCGTGGAACTCTATCAGTGGACGAAGGTTACAAATCGATTGGTCTTCAGTCTGCAACACTTTTTCTCCGGATGACAAATTTTGGGCTATTTGTCACATACGTTGCTCTTTGTTCGATCGGCGTGCTCCTATTAAGAGAAATCAATCGGTTTTTATCGTTCGTTCTCATTCATTCCCGCAACATACCGCACGGTTGAACCGCGCTTCGCATCATAGCATTCTTCGTTCGTCGATTCATCGGAATGGTAATTTTTTTTTTCACCCTCGATACGATTCCCCAACCAGCTGCTGCCCGCATCTTTAATTCTTCACCCTCGATCCAGACGTCAACTCGTAATCGTGAACTGCCACGTCCGTGGTGACACAGTCATTAATAGAATGGTCGCGGGGGTTGTGCACGATGCACGAATGAACGCGAAGGGTCGAAACAAAGGGACGTCCCAGGGCGTCGATGGGTGGAGGCGACTGGGCTGACTGCCGGATAGAGTGCGTCATTTGGCCGCTGGCGAAAATTCTTGCAATTCCGTCGCTGAAATATCGGTTTATTTATTCGTGCAGGCTGGCAGCACGGTGCTTATGTATGCGCCACTGGATGACGTTGTGCACGAATAAAGCAGCTCGACGCTGCGCCGTTCTGTGTGACAGAGGGTGCACGCCTGGTCGACCAGCATTTATCCTGTGGGACCAAACGGGTTGGGATCGATACGCTTTATCGCGTCAGAAAGAATACAACTAGCCGGGGATGGAGAGTATTCATCGTCTGGCTCTTGGCCTTGATAGGGCCTTACGGTTTCCATGAAATACAACGCGCCGTTCATAGAAGCGCGCCCCGTAGATTTTCAAACAATCGAAATCCGTTGCGACGTATTAATACACGCGTCCATCGGAGAGGGTCGCTCGATGCGAGATATCGATCGGATCGAAACGACGGAACATCGTCGAAGGTTCGGATATGGCGAGGGAAGGGGATGTGCGTGAAGCTATGGTAAACGCACGGTAGTCTGATACGTAGGCTTTGAAGGAGGAAAGCAGTGTGAAGTTTGTAAGGTAACTTCAGTCTAGGATAAGCTCAATGTCTATCAAAGTTACCGTGGATTAGATGGCAAGATGGGAGTAAAGGTCCCTTTGAGGCGGATTCGTGCGTTCGTAGATTGGAAAGGAACCGGGGGAACCTATGTATCCGATATATCGATGAATCTTTGTTCACCGTTTGCCTGCCTCTCTCTAAGGTCGCGAAAAATCGCTAGAAATGTCTGGCCCTCCGTCTATTCCGCGTCTTCTTCCTGCCGGCTGGCAAAGGCGATGAATACCCATAGACGGATCCTCGAAAAGCGAACCATACAAGGATTCGTGTTTCTTTGTATTTCACCTTTTCAAATCGTGCCACGTACCATTCATTGACCAGCCAATATCGCTGAGAGATTTCTTGCCCCGCGAAGATTCCTTCCGGAACGAACAATGATCCGAGCAGGGTTGAAGCACACCCGCCGCGCCGAGGGTGGACGCCAGCCGCAATTTCTCGCTCTTTCCACGTTGCTGCGGAATTTCGGTCTGAATATGCGACGCGTGCAACACTTTAATCGGGCAACCGTGCACCGTGAGACCGCGACGAACAAGCGTACTTTGATTTCTTCTCTCTCCGTGCACAAAATCAACGGGACTGGTAAACTGATGCGGGGACAGGGCTGCAATTTCACCGCGCGCATCGCACAACTAATTAGCCACGGTTAATTTGTGCCCCATTAGTTGACGTAAGACTCCACCACCCGATACGAGCCACGAGGCAAAGCGTGTATCGGAGAATGCTTGAATTTCAACGATTAAATTCAGTTTCAAGGATGATCGATTTACAATATAGGAATTTCCTATATTATGTTTTTTCTTTTTTTCTCTCGTGACGAATGCGCAATTACGAAACGTCAAGAAAAACCGGTGGAAAGTATCGGATTTTCTTCGCCGACAAAACGCAAATCGAATATTTGGCGCTGTTCGCGTGAAACGATGATATAATCGAGCCGATAGCCTGACGCCAGGTGGTATCGCTCTCTCGGCCTCCCGTTTTCTTTTTTTTTATTTCTCTGCTTCCCCCATTCTATCCTCCCGTGAAATCGGCGGCGTTCGAATTGGAACGAATCGACTAGAGGCACGCACCGCCATTTTTATGCTCGTTTCCTGGGTCACCCATCGCACCACCACGAAAATAGTATCAGCTCGGAGCAATTTTGGACTGGCTGCCGTGTGAACCGGTAATGAATTCACTCGCGCGATTTATTAATCTATAAATACGGCCCGATCGGTCAGAAACCTACTACGAAAATCAGTATTTTCCGATTTCACCATGAACAATTCATTTCTATTGTAATAGCAAGGATGGGCTGAAAAGAAAGGAGTAATTTTCCAAAGTGAATTGTCATTAATTATGGACCATAAATTGGCATCAACGTTAATTAATTATTCTTCTACCGTTGCTTCCATGTTCTTTCGTTCTTCTTCGTTTGAAGTTCATTCGATACATTTATTTAAAGCACAACGGCTGGATGAATAAAATGTTTCGCTATCTCGTGGTACCTCTATTGATTTTTTTCCAGGTGTCGTGCTTTTTACCGGTATTGTTATATTGTTTCTAAAGGATTTAAAGGCTTTACAAGCTTGTTCTACAACAAAGGTCAGGTTGAATTCGAGATCTCTCTCTTTTTCCCATCTTGTACCGAATCGAGCTTTTTCTCCGCAAGATTGTTTCCGCGCAGAAAACGTTCGTTTCCCTGTAGACAGGACCTGAATTATTTTTAGGCGTTGGCAATAGAATCGACGAAAGGATTCTCGCGTTCCAAGGTAGGCGCTAGACGAGAAAAAGACCGAATTCTTTCTTATCATCGCGCGGCAGCAAGCTACCAGCTCGAAACAACAATGTTTCGTTGTTCACTTGGCAACAAAACACTGATGCTGTCTCCTTCTTTTCTTTTCCCCTTTATTCATCCTCTTTTTACTCGTTGGATCTTCTTCTCCGTTGCTCCGACTCTTTTCCCTCTCTTTATCTTCGCCTTTGCTTACTCTCTCGCTCTCTGTCTTCCTTTCGGTTCTTCGATAAAGTCTGTGAAAACTGTTTCACCAATTTCTCTGGAAAACTGGTACGTCGAGCAGTTACCGGACGATAATGGTGGTAATAGTTGAAACATCGAGGCAAGGTGTGTACCGATGGAAGAGAAGAAGTCGATGGACTGAAGGAAGTCAAGCGAAATAGCAAATCCTCAAACAAACGGTAGAGTCTTTGCGAATCGAGTGTGCTCAGCAGTGGATTATCTTCGCAATATATAGCGTAACGTCGAGCATTGCTCGGATGTTCGATACCAAAGAGCATAAAATCATGTTTCGCCGGTTTATGCTACCACCCCCTTCTGTATATCCTCGCACTGTCGATGCCATCAAAGCACGGGCGCGATCGCGTAAACCCGCGATCCTATAGTTCCACGTAAATTCGCGAATGACAGACACGTGTAGAACCTCGAGCAGGCTGGCTTAACTGGCTTAAGAAGTTCAGCTCCCCGTGATTGAGTACATCCGTCCAAATCTTCTAAAGTTTCCACCACGAAAGTCGTTGGTGCCACTCGAAGCGTTGGATTTAGCGACGGAGGAACCTGTTTAGCCAGTTTGATTCTCTTGTGGGGGGTAGAAAAATTCACTGACTGGATCGTTGGACAAAAAAAAGAAAAGAAAATCGCTAAACCAAAGATCGAACATAGACTCGTTTATTAGATTTCGAACCTGACTAATAGTAATCAACTTCCTTGATGGATCGACCGATACGATAATTTGTATCTTTCAAATCAGAGGTTCGAAGTTTCTTGAAATTTTCTAATCTAAAAAAGATTCGAAGAAATGGATGCCTGGTGGTCGGAATCGAAAAGTAATATCCATAGAACTTTTACTCGCCCTTAGATTTAAGTACGCCGGATGGCGTGTGAAACCTGAGTTCACGTCGGCCGTACGCGGGGTAATTTCGTCGCGTTACGACGACTTCCTCTTTCCTCGAACGACAGACTGCTAGTGCGGTGTGAAATGTCGAGAACGAAAGTAGAACACGGATAACGGGCTGCTGGTCTGATGTGTGCTCCTCTTACGACTGAGACACTCGGTAGATGTGAAATCGATGCCCGGCTTGTTGAGACGTGTTCTTGCAAAAAAAAACCGTCACGTTGGTGTGGCGTTATAAACCGGAGAGAGGTTTTCGAGGAGGAAAAGTCCAAGACTCCGGTCGTCGGAGGAACATTATAGACGATATAGCAGCTGTTCGTGGACGTTTCGACCACGCTCGATCGTGTACATCGTAGAGTAAAACCCGAGTTGTTCTCTGTTCGCGTTTTTCCTGCCTCTTGCCGGCGGATAAACGACCGGAAGGTTGTTCGACGAAAGAGGAGGATATCGAGAGATCACAGGTTTCTTATCGGACCCGAACATCATCCCTCGAAGATTGTTGATCGTTGTTGTTTCGAGATACTGGTCAATCGTTCGAATTAAAGGGGGAGATCGTTTCTATGTCCCGTGGACGACTCTTAACTGTTCGCGTAAATATAGATTGTGCTAGGTGGCAAAATTGCGCTCGTAGATGGGATGAAATGGCGTGGAGGGAATTCGATAAATAGCGATCTAGTGGTTAAATAAACTGCATCCTTCGCGTGGATGAACATTATATTTGGTTTTACGTTTCAGTGGTTCCGCGATAAAAACCTTCTCGTTACATAATTGTACTTTGTGGTACAAATTAATCGAGTAGGTTGTATCAGATGAAAAGTTTCTTCCGATATGACGTGTCTTGAATAAGGGATCAAATCGCCCCAGTAATCTCGATGAATTTACTCTCGCGGGCAAAGGGTAATCGATCAGATCCATATTTTCGGCCATCGTCGGAACGATCCTATGAATTGAAGTATTAATATTTCCAGTAAATTCCCCTTGCTGTCATCTCCGAATTTATATTATCGCATAGTCGAGTTGCGTTAAAAGCAGCGAAATGGTAAAATTTTGTGGCACCGATATTTAACGCGGTCATATTTACCGCCAACCATTTCACCTTTCCACCTCATTCCAGGACTCCCTCGCGTTGTAACAATTTACAGAGAAACGGTCGGTGATTCCCCTGGAGAGGTGGGAACGATTAAATCGAAAACGAGTTGCGGTCCGCGAGAAAGCATCGCGCCGACGACATTCCGTAGGCAGAGGATGTCGTGGAACATGACTGCCGGCAAATTACACGGAATTAACACAGAGGATTGTTTGTAATAAAGATTAATGGCCGGCTTTGTAACGACTACGTTTGATACCACCCGCTCGCAGTCCTCGTCCCTTATTTCTCTGCAACTCCCCTACTCTCTTTAGCTCTCTGCGCGACGACGAATGTTGTTTGTGTAATCAACGGAACGAACAGAACCCCTCTGCCGCTACTGGGAGGGACCTAGTGCTTCTGTAGCGTGTAATTTGTAATTCTGCACGCTGCATTATTTTCCGCTCTACCGCTTCCCACTTTCCATCCTCTCGCACTGTCATCCCGGGTCTAGTTCTCTCTCTCTCTCTCTCTCNTTCCGTTCGACGAGCGTTACCGTTAGCCTGTCTCGTGCGAGCACTAGCACCTCGGCACCTGTAACACCACCCCCAAGCATTTCCGGCGTCTCCTTATCGCTGCTTGCCTCTCCTCTACCTTTCACCTTCGCCATCTCTATCTTTGCTCAACCCTGCGCTTCCTCGACTGTCGCGATCGTCGTCGTTTCCTTCCTATCTCTACCCACTTTCGCTGCTCGATCTATACCGTTTCTTTGCATACTCATACGACGCGTACGTTGCCTATCAGTGTTTCATACCTGAATCGAAATCCTCGTCGAAGCCTGGAAACGAATGGAACGCGACACTCGAACTATGCCAAAACGTAACAATCCTATTATATGGGCTTTACTTTGTTTCGACTAAACGTTTGGTGTTTCGTAGCATTTCGGACAGAGCTAGTTTGCGATATTTAAACGAGATTAAACGAGAGAAAATAAAAGGTGATCGATGTAGGTTGNCCCGTCACGAGCTGACCCTCCTCACCCCCTATCTCTCGCTCTTTCGCCGACGCACGCTCTAAATTATAGCTCGATTCGCGTTCCGCATGACAACTCTCCGGCTCCCCAGGAAATTGTGGAAATCAAATCAGCTAAGCGTGCGTCGATACGTCCACTCTCGAAACGGATCCCGCTTATTATCGTTCGCAGAAACGCGATTTATCCATTAAACGCTACGCGCGCGGTTTTTCCAACCGAATCATTCATTGGGGTTGAGCGACTCGATCGATCGTTCCACAGTTGGTCCCATTTGCACGCGATAACCACGAAGATCATCTTAATTGCTTCCATTCCCCACTTTTATGCGCGCCAAGTTTACCAACTGTCGTACCTTTTTCCAAAATTTACTTCCAGTTATGGACGCACAAGTTAGGATACACACAGCGATGCCCCGTTCGATTTTCGTTCGTGGCCGAGAACATTCGTGTTTATCGGATCGGTTGAGCCGTAGGCAGTAGCCATTTTCAAAGATTAGGCTAGAGATATCTTTCGACTATCTAGATACCTCGATTGTTAGGGTGTTCGTCCGACAACTAAAAGGTCCGGCCTCGAATCCCGGTTCGACTATCTGATCTATTCTTTATCACCCCGCAGTTTCGAGCGTCACTCTCGATCCTCGGATATTTCTGTTCATTCGCGTCTTCATTTATTCACGCTCGTGCCACGTCGTTCTCCACGATTCGATGCATCGCATGAAATCCACAACTCGAAGGGAAAAGGTTCCCTCTGGTAGCCACGCTTTCGACCCGACACCACTAATTCAAATTCTATGCGGGCTCACGTGTAACACCGTACATACATTCAAATTGCGGTGTCTCACAAAAACTTGTCGGTCTACAAACGCCAGTCCGTCCTGGCGTTGATATTAATAATGTAATCGGTTGCTGGAGAGGATAGAAGATGGGTGAATTAGAAATGGTGTCACGTCGTCAAGCAGAAGAGACCGTCGGTGAGACGATGCCGTGTTCCCCGTCGTCCTAGCGCCGACGATGAAGCCGAAGATAATTAAACCACGACGCTTCCTTCCAGGGCGTCGTCGTCGCTACCACCGTCTCGGTTACCTGGCCGTTATCGTGCCAGGAATGAGAATCTTAAATGGGGAACCGAGGATCGGATATAGAAGGTACGACTTATGGGCAGAGGCAAACACCGCGAGGGCAACGTTGATAACGTCAAACACTGTCCGCTGCGTGGTGCGTACTATGTTGCATCATAGTACTGCGCGAAACTTAAATAATCGATCGACCCTGGTCAGGTTCTAATTTAATTACTAATTTAATTACAGACCGCCTTGTATAATAGGCGGCGGATAGAGCCAACTAGATAGAAAAGGGCGTGTCTTCTCGCTTACGAAGGCTTTTATAAACGGGAATTACGAGTTCCCTTTCTCCCCTGGTTCACCCGTGATGTTCGCCTTGTGAACTTTGGCGAGTGCCACGGTTCCAATTAGCCGCGTTTGTGCTCTCGTTCTTTCGATGTCATTGATGGCTCGTCGTTCACCGATTGTCCCGCGAAATTGCTTTGTTGAAACGTCCGGGACGAGGTGACCCGTGTTGCCCGTTCGTTAAGGGATTCGCGTAAATTTCCGTTGAAAGGCGTCAGGCCATGATACTTCGATGAATCGAAGCTGCGAGAGGTCGCGAGGAAAGATTGGGTGTTGCGACTTAAAACGTGGGTAATTGGCCCCCACTAGCGATCCACGATTATCAAGTGGATGGACGTTAAGCATCGGACTATATAAAATTACGCGTTACGCGCGGGCCAGGCGCCACGGCAATTTCGAGAAAACGATGCCATTATCATTAATGTTTTACCGCGATCACCGTTGTTCACCGCAAAGTGGTCGTTCCTGTAATAATTATTATCATCCCATTTGCGACATTACGAGCTCGCTACAGAGCTATCCCCGCTGCTCCCATAGACGACCTTTTCCCTTCCCGAAAACCGAGGCTCGGGACGCCTGACGCAATTTCCCAAAGTATTTACGGGCCAGTTATAGAAATTAACAATTGCGAAATTCCAACCGGACGAGCGAACGTAGGAACGAATTCGATTGCGCGCGACGCGTGTCCAGATAGTTGCGTATGCACGCGTGCGAGATGCGAATAATTGAGCACACCCGTTGGAAAGTCGACCGAAAGGTAAAAATAACGAAACCGTTAAATCACCGGACCGAGAATTTGAAACCAGCATGGAGAAATGGATGGTATTTCGATAGCTGAGTAATTATTCGCTACGATTATTATCATTATTATTATTTGCACTATTATTATTAATAATTTGGTAGAATGTAATAGGACTAACCGGATATACTATACGATGAAACGCGATGCGGAATAAAATTACAGAATAGTTGGCAAACATGCCGCCAGTGTGTTGGGAACGGTGTCATTATCATTTTAGCGTAATTACCATTCAGTAATTACTATCCGTATTCATCATGGGTTACCAGGATGTTTATACCATCACACGTATAACGTTAGTTAGGCACGTCACGTGTGTACTCACGTTCCAACCCATCGATACCGGCTACTGTTTCACCGAAAATCTAAAAACACGGCCGCGAAACGGTTCGTTCGAACCCGCAACGCTTCGCTAAAAGAGTGCTCTCGAACGTGAGCTTGCTACGACGAGACGTCAAACGTTATTATCCTTCCTATCGAGCACGGACACGTAGAACCAAGTTGGTAAAATGATATTAAACAAAGTTGAAACGCTTCGGGGTAATTTACTCGGAAAATTGGATGTTTTCTGGACTTGTGCCGTTCGGATCACGATGCCGTTCCCGTTCGATGCGCCAACTATACCGGTCAACCTGTATCAAAGCAAAATAGACAACGACTCGAACTGTTTGATGTCACGCTAGATTCGATTCTGCCTTTCTCTCGCCGACTCGCATCGGAGTCGTAACGGAAACGACGTCTGAAAGAGAAATTTAACTAGCGCGCTAGATGCATCGCTGCTATTTCCAGGTTCGTCCTTAGCGTACGCCCGGCCGCGCTTCTTTGTGCATCGAAGCTGTGAAGGCGGGCTTATCAGCTCGAACGCATACCCGTTTCCTGGTGCACCCCGTCTGGAGGAGTCGCGCGACTTACTCCACATACCGATTCACGGCATTCAGATTCGATATCAGCCGGTGACAAAAGACCGGCGTGCCGGTAAAGCATTCTGCAGCATCGGTACTCGCTATTTGCGAACTGAATCCGAACAGAGCGCGACCGGGCTGTCTACCTGTTTGTAACCCAACATTTTTACGATATGGAATCAATAAGAGACATCCGAATTGAGAAATAGAATAATATTTTGTAATAATCTCGAAAGTTGAGGAATGCCCACATTATTCCGACCAGGCTCGTTCGGCACGCGTACTCGAGAAATTGCATCGCGAAAGTGAAATACACGCCCGACGGATAGGTTCGTCTGGAGTCTTTCGCTGATTCTGGCAAAAAGACGAGGGTTGAAAGAAAGACCGGCGCGAACCCCACTGGCAGACGAGCTACGACACGAGAAGGATGAGGGTAGAACGATTTATAGCGCTTTAAGACTGCCGCTACTTTATGACGACCTTAATGTTTGCACCGTAAATTGGCCGGCTTAGGACAGCGAGGTAGCCTGAAAACAGTAAAGTGGAGATCCCCTCGTCGTGACTGGCATTCGTACATCGCGAGAATAATTTCCTTCCTCGAGGGCAAAAAAAATTGTACGGAGCTGATGGTGAATAAAAACTCGCCCTTTGTACGTTGCTTGTGAAATGACACTCTTCTCGTCGTGTGACCTACGATGATTTTAATGAAACGTTGAGAAATAAACGAAATTAAAGGATGAGTTGATTTTTTTCTCTTTGAGATGGCTACGACGGTTTGAATGTAAATGGAAAGCAGAGACGCGAGAAACTTGTTGAATAAATGGATTTCTTTCGAGTGAATTATTATTACGACGCAAAATATAGTTTTTTGAGGGGTACCGAGAGGGGTACCGCCCAGGGTAACGAGAAACAATGGCAAATTGTATTTTATGAACACTTTAATTCGAAACGGTCAGAGAACAGTTATACTCTGTTCTGTGCACTCTTCGAGGGACAGGGAAGCAAATTGAAAAACATTTAAGCGTGAAAGTTGTTTAAACGAATTGCAGTCTTTGAACGTATAACTGCTGCCTCGCGAACTGGAAACAGGATTCTCGATTGCAAGGAAGATGTTTAAACTAAATAAAAATTCATCGCGAAATCTATGGAAAATCCAAAGAAAAGGTGCTTTATTCGTTGCACGATGTAAATTAAGCGATCCGAGAAAATATTTTAAAGCAACATGCGTCGCGTTAAACTATCACCCCTTAGAGTATTTAAGGTTATTTACCGAGTACGTCATTTCTTTGAAAATCTCACGCGTGGAGCACTATAAATAAGACACAGACGGTGACCGAGACGAGCAGAGCTGTGTGCTCGAGTACAGAGGGTGAGCACGCGAGGAAGAACGACCCTCGTAGCTGTACGAGAAGGCTCTTGTTCGAGTTCTCATAATTGAGTCAATGAGTGGCGCTCGATGAGCGAGAGTCGCGTTGGCTGGTACGTCACTATCTCACCCTTTCTTCGAAATTCCAACGCGGAACCTCTCCGACGAAGTGTCGACTTATTATTTTCATCCTTTAACGCTGAGCAAACGTTTGCGTAGCAGCTCGCAAGACTTAAGACGGGATCGAGAAGGTGAGAAAGAGGGTGAAAGAGAGAAACATCGAGAGACGTTCGGCTAAGATAAAATAAAAGGAATCGCAAAACGTTGCTTGTAACGTCAAATTATAATAATATAATCGTCCGATGAAACAAGTTACCGTTTAGCGCCAAGTTCGGAGACGTCAAACTGCAAACGTTATTTCCAACGAAGATCGAGCGCGATTCGTGTCGTGTTTATTAGCGAGTTGTTAAACTCTCCGTGCAGACCTGTAATGAAATTCGCGAATGATTTATAAGCGTCTCGTAAAAAGAGGTAAAATTTCTCGTCGCTTTTCCTAGCCGTTTTAATACCTCTACCGACGATGGGGGTGGCGATGGTAGGTAGGAAATATATGTATATGTATATCAAAGTACGGCTCGCGAACCAGTTCGACGGACAAAAATGTTCGACCAGAACGTCGACGATGGACGATGGAAGGTCGTTAAGGTAATGCAAGACTGTAGCATAAAATTTCCGGGCAAAAATTTGCACGTCACTGGCTACCGGTGTGCGAGATAACACGGAAAGGGGTCCATGTTAGGTCTCCAATTTAACGCGAATCGGGTACGCCGTTATTCTCTGTTCTCTGCTCTCTCCTCTCGCGTGGAATTCAAAAGTCAGGCAAATCGTATTTGCAATGTAAATTTTGGCGATTCACAAACAAAGGTATCGTCGGAAACTGTGGCTAGATCCACCGCGATTTGACCGATACGATATCAAGCAAATGTATAAATATTCGCAGTTAAAACGGATCTCTGTTCCATCGGAAAACGCAGATCCGAAAGGGTAGGAGGGAGAGCAATTAACCAGAATTCGTATCGAATTACTTTATTTCGAATCCGCGAAAGATACTCTTGGTTTAATTATAAATCTTAGTATTTCAAAGCCATTAAGAGATCGTTAAGCCAAACTAAGCTCTTGTAATTCAATTTCCCGGCGATTAATGAGTTCCTTTTTTTGGTTGATCATTATTTACGGTGTATCGCGATGAAAATGCAAATTACAAGTTACATCTAAATTTGATTCATTTTCATCGTAACACATTCTATTTTTCTCTACATCGTTTATGTATATTTTTCGCTTAGTTTTCTTTCTAATCGAAAAACGTACTCGTTAATAAATAAAAGAGTAGACAAATGAATAAAACATGCGGTATATCCGATGCAATCGAATAAACGACTTTCACCAATCGACTTCGGGATCAGTCTGAACGTGTTTAATTAACCCTTTAAACTACACGATAATGCTATCGTCGATAATGTCTTCGACTGTCTAGCGTTATCCCGTGATCCAAAATAGCTCGTGACCCTGCAGATACCATTTATCGAGAGTTTTCGTATTAGTGGATCAAAATCAGCGACAGTAATAACGATGCGGCGTAATGGGCAGATAGTGGAAGGGGGCCGTGTAAGTATCTCGGAAAAATGGAAAATCTAAGACGATATCAGTTTAATGTCCAGACGAAATGGCGTCCTGCACGGCCGTTACTTCCCCTCTCGGCCTCTTCCTCGTGTTCCCTCGGCCGGTTGGTATCTCGAGAGGTGGCGGCCAGTAATGCTATAACAAGACGGTGGTGTGCTACTGGCACTTTTCTTACACCGACTTATCCGGTCAGATAGTTACGTATTAGCGGGTAGCGTTATGAAACGATCTAATAAACGAGCGTGCATAGAGAGAAAGAGAGAGAGAGAGAGAGAGAGAGAGAGGAGGAACAGGAAGCAAAGGAGGAGGTAGCGGAGAATCTAATCGAATATATCAGCGCTGCGCTCCGTAACGAGGGATCGTTTCGTTCCGTGTGAATGCGTTCATTTCACGCCTCTTCTTTCGAGCTCTTCTCTCTCGCGGCACGAGGAGAGCGTCTTCAAGGAATCCCATATAAGCTCGTTTCGCGTTGGCTCGCGAGCTAAGAGAGCACGTAACGGGTTTCAGAGAGATCCCGCGCTGAGAAGAACGTGCTTAGTATATTACAATAGTACGCCGTTCCGCGAATACGCAATTTCTATTCCGTCGCTCCCGCCATGTTGGAAGCACAGCCAGTATCGAGTAGTTACGAAACGCCGGTAATAAACATTCCGCAGATAGCCACGAATATCCGCTTGGAGCCTCGGAAACGAGACCGCTCGAAACCGCTCGAAACCGCGAAAACGTGGAGAGCGTCTTCTCGTTGTGGACGGATTAACGTGTTTGTTTCAGTGAACGAAAGAAAGGCAGGGAGTTAAGGTGAAAGGTGTAACGCGAACACGATGGCTTGTCGATTATCGTCGACATCGTCGATATCGTCGATATCGTCGATATCGTCGATTGCATGGCCGCCAATCGGTTTTTATGATTTTCTCGCCCGTGTGGATCGAGATAAAGCAGTCGATTGTGACCGCGTTCCGACGAATAAAA
Organism: Ctenoplectra terminalis; assembly: GCA_019453375.1. Lineage (NCBI taxonomy): Eukaryota > Metazoa > Arthropoda > Insecta > Hymenoptera > Apidae > Ctenoplectra > Ctenoplectra terminalis. The sequence continues at coordinate 506,690 of SMSQ01026303.1, read as the reverse complement.
ATGCTGGAAAACACTCGACGAGCCCTTTAACGAAGAGCCCATAGGCGAAGAGTGGCTGTTTCAAAGGACAAATGACGTTTACACAGCGTAGAAAAATCCAGGGAAAGATGAGGTGTGTAGCGATTGAGGGTAACGCGACACGAGTACATATATTTTCGCAGCTCTCCCGCACCCTTTGTGGATCTCTTATGACGACCGGAATAGAGGCACGCTAACGCAAAACATGTTACAAAAATTCCCTTCTTTTTTCTCTCTTCTGCCTCTCTCCCTGTTTCTATTGCACGCACGCAAATCGCGCGAAACTTTTCGTCGAGCGGAGCTTATGTCGCAATATTATAATGAAACATGCTCGGAAAAGCGTAATAAGTAAAATATATGGACGTGAGAACGTTTTGCATGCGCGAATTTTCGCGTTTTTCCGCGTTCGTTTTTCTTTTCTCTTTTCCCTCTTTCCCCTCTTTCCCCTCTTTTCCCCGTTAAATTATTATTTTTGTTACTCGTAAAGTTTGTTCGATACGGAATACTTTTGACGTAACAATGCTTCCTGAATTTTTCAGCTCGATATCGGCATAATAACGCGTGAAAATCGTCGAATAAAAACCTCGGTAATTAAAAGGGAAGCTAGCGGCGAAGTTACTGAAAATCCGTTAGCTACGGGTACGCGAATTTCTGATGGAGAGGTTGAGGTGCTGGATCAAAGGGAACGGGATATTTGCNAAAACGTGGAGAGCGTCTTCTCGTTGTGGACGGATTAACGTGTTTGTTTCAGTGAACGAAAGAAAGGCAGGGAGTTAAGGTGAAAGGTGTAACGCGAACACGATGGCTTGTCGATTATCGTCGACATCGTCGATATCGTCGATATCGTCGATATCGTCGATTGCATGGCCGCCAATCGGTTTTTATGATTTTCTCGCCCGTGTGGATCGAGATAAAGCAGTCGATTGTGACCGCGTTCCGACGAATAAAAATGCTGGAAAACACTCGACGAGCCCTTTAACGAAGAGCCCATAGGCGAAGAGTGGCTGTTTCAAAGGACAAATGACGTTTACACAGCGTAGAAAAATCCAGGGAAAGATGAGGTGTGTAGCGATTGAGGGTAACGCGACACGAGTACATATATTTTCGCAGCTCTCCCGCACCCTTTGTGGATCTCTTATGACGACCGGAATAGAGGCACGCTAACGCAAAACATGTTACAAAAATTCCCTTCTTTTTTCTCTCTTCTGCCTCTCTCCCTGTTTCTATTGCACGCACGCAAATCGCGCGAAACTTTTCGTCGAGCGGAGCTTATGTCGCAATATTATAATGAAACATGCTCGGAAAAGCGTAATAAGTAAAATATATGGACGTGAGAACGTTTTGCATGCGCGAATTTTCGCGTTTTTCCGCGTTCGTTTTTCTTTTCTCTTTTCCCTCTTTCCCCTCTTTCCCCTCTTTTCCCCGTTAAATTATTATTTTTGTTACTCGTAAAGTTTGTTCGATACGGAATACTTTTGACGTAACAATGCTTCCTGAATTTTTCAGCTCGATATCGGCATAATAACGCGTGAAAATCGTCGAATAAAAACCTCGGTAATTAAAAGGGAAGCTAGCGGCGAAGTTACTGAAAATCCGTTAGCTACGGGTACGCGAATTTCTGATGGAGAGGTTGAGGTGCTGGATCAAAGGGAACGGGATATTTGCCTAGACGGAGAACGGTATCGGGATCGTGGGGAGCATGGGACATTTGCCCAGGATCTACGTTACGTCTTCTGTAAAAACCATCAAACGGGAACCGCCGATAAATCGTGCAACCCCTAGCGACTAGGAATGTTTACATTTGCCGAAGGAAAAGAGGGAACTGGAACGTAGAGAAAGAAGAAGTTGGAACCATCGAACGATGCCGGGGGTTGGTTGTAAAGGGGATGGGTGAGCTGTAGGTAAGGCGAGGTCTGCCAAATCGAACGAAATCTTTGGAAGAATTTTCACGCAGCCTTGCGTCTTTCACTGCACCGTATATCGGCGAATATGCGTGGCGTCTCGCAAGCGTGGGCACGTAACACGAGTCGGAAAATATCTACAAAGAAGGCGCGTGCACACACATCGACGACGTGCTGGTATCGACGCCGGCTCAAAGGATAGTACAATGTTTACAGAGAGCAGGAGAACGAGATAGAGGAGAAACGGTGGAACGGCACGGCGTATCGAGGCAAACGCACACGTTCGACGTCGAGGCATGCCACTTGTGGGTCTCTCGTGCAAACCCTTCCCTGAAACCTACGTACTTCGCTACTACCTACTCTATATTCCGTTCGACGAGCGTTACCGTTAGCCTGTCTCGTGCGAGCACTAGCACCTCGGCACCTGTAACACCACCCCCAAGCATTTCCGGCGTCTCCTTATCGCTGCTTGCCTCTCCTCTACCTTTCACCTTCGCCATCTCTATCTTTGCTCAACCCTGCGCTTCCTCGACTGTCGCGATCGTCGTCGTTTCCTTCCTATCTCTACCCACTTTCGCTGCTCGATCTATACCGTTTCTTTGCATACTCATACGACGCGTACGTTGCCTATCAGTGTTTCATACCTGAATCGAAATCCTCGTCGAAGCCTGGAAACGAGTGGAACGCGACACTCGAACTATGCCAAAACGTAACAATCCTATTATATGGGCTTTACTTTGTTTCGACTAAACGTTTGGTGTTTCGTAGCATTTCGGACAGAGCTAGTTTGCGATATTTAAACGAGAGAAAATAAAAGGTGATCGATGTAGGTTGTAGATAGTTTCATAAAGGGACACGGTTATCAAGATCCCATGAAAAAGTTCCAGGATGGTATTTGCTAAACTACGCGCTCGTTTCGATTTTGTTACTTTCATAAGGCGACACTGTAGACATTTCGAATGATCATTCTTTCGAAATCCCTTCCCGATATAGTTTTACGACTGTTCGTAACAGCCGGGACAAGCTTCGCGACGGAACTCTGGCAAGTTTTTAATTCCATTTGTTGCTACGTAAATGAAGTATACGACCTCGTCGTTCTAAAGTCACTTTTATTACTCGCCGCTGCAAGGCAGCACCATAAACTGGAATTCTTGGACAGCTGTACACCGCATTTTCCTAGCTCCAACCAACATCGTCCAATTTTTTCGTTGCGCTGCATCTTAAGTTCCAACTTCTTCTTACTCGTGCATATAATCTGTATGCAGATATTTTTTAACATTCACAACTATCGTATCTCAAAAGTTTTTGTACGATTAGATAGTCGCAATTTAGCTTTCTCAACTCGCATTAAGAGAATATTCACAGCAAACCTCGTGCAAACGACCCGTATAGCGTATACTGTGTTGTCTGACTAGTGCCGGACTATTCTACTTAAACGAGCCATTTCGCTGTCGCCTCGGACAAATGTGTTAGCGCCGTTCTGAGAAGAACCGCTGGTTTTCACGCATCTGTCTCGGTTAGCCAAGCAGCTTGACGTCTTGCCACGTAATTTTAAAGTTCCTCACACGCGTAGCGTCGTAGCAAATGTTACATTGACTCGTCTAACTGCGGTGTTCCCGGGTTAACTCACCGGCAGCAGTGGTCAAGCTTTGCATTCGCGGTGTGTTTGCGCTCTCCTCGTTTTTTACCGTGTTTTCTCTTTGCGCTGCTTCGCGTCCTTCAGTCTCACGGTAACGCGATGAAAAATGTGCACGAGTATTTAACTTTTCAGCGGGTGTCGGCACCTGGACATTTCAAAGAAGATATTTAAATTGCACCTGGAATGATGCAGTCGCTAAAAGGTCCTCTGACGATTCGACCGAAACTTCTTTTTCCCTACCTTACCGAGTCGTTTTCCTTTCTCGTTTTTCTTTTTTTTCTCTTCTTCTTTTCTCGCATGGCACTACTTTCGCTGTAATTCGTACGAAAATTCGTCCGGTGTCGATTAAACGACGTATCCCTCCCGATGGAGTTCTCGCGCGTGCTGATCCAGTTCGAAACGTGGTTGGCGCTTCTCTGTTAGGGTACACGCTGTACCATATAGATTATGCAGTTAGGCGTTATTGCTGGCGGCGTCGCTGTCTCGAAGTGAGCCTAATTCGAACATCCACCGCTCGAAGGCAACGAGTTACGTATTCATAGCTTCAAAGCGTTTCGTACGTCGTTCGACGCTCACGGGGCACCGCCCACGATTTTCGTCGCTAATAGTCCTATTCCATTTCCGTTTTCGATCTCCTGCTATTGTTTATCGAATTGGCCGACTTGGAGACGATTAACCCCAGCCGAATCGATCACACTCGTGCAATTTATTTCGGAAATCCATTACCGTCCCGCTAATTCCATCGAATAAATTATGCAATTACTCGTTGACGAGTTTTTTTTTTTTCGCGACCGGCCGTCTTCGTTTATAAAGCTTCTAGGTCCTTTCGTTCCTTTGACCCGTAAAAGCGACCCTGTTAATTATGTTTTCCAATTCGCCAACGGTGGTCGAGTTCCGATCCCCTCCCCCCCTTCGCTCAGGATTAAAAATATATTTTTCGCTTTGAAACCTGATCGAATTTACGTTGGGATTCAACATGGCCGGTTGAATTGGATGGGGAGAGTCGTAAGACGCCTTTGGCGATTACATGAATTTATTTCGAAAATCCATTAGAGCGAGGTGCACCGCGTCCAGGATAAATTATGCAATTACCTCGCAACGCTCCGGGCTGTATCAGCGACGAGCCTAAAGCTCTTAGTGGCTAAGACACACGAAACTCGCTCTCCCTGTTGATTCGCGGTAAGTAAACGGTAATTGAACGGATCTCGAATAGATTCGAGACTATTCCAGATCGTAGATATTTCCTTTGTCGTAGTGGAAGCTTTCTGTCCTCTTGACCATGCATTTCCAAGTCTTTTAACGGTACGACGTTCCTCGATTTTATCCAAGATCTAGATGTCGATGAGAAAGCGAACGCGAGCGATCTCTCCGAGAAATTCCTTAAGAAGATTGCTGCTAATAGCCGGAAGAAGTTTCAATTAGTTTGGTTCGCGATCACACTGATAAGAGTAGCTCCGTTCCGATGCATGGATTATGGTACCCGGTCGAATCTCGGGGGTAGACCTTTAACTGGCCTCGAAAGAAGGGACAAGGCGAGAAACGCAACGAAGCAGCATGTCCCCCTGCTCTGTATGTATCCGACGTTCCGATGTTAACACCGCTGGAACCGCTGCATGATTCCGGAATTCGCCGGGCTCTAATCCCTCGAGAACAAAGTTCCCTCTTAGTCGGGACCGAAGCGTAATTAACGTTCGTAGTACGTGACCAACCAATCGGTGACTCTCACGAGTCATAGCCGGTACGTCGACGTCGGGAATAGTCTCGTAGAGGACACGTGGATCGATCCTCCGGTCCAGCATGGAATCTGACAGAATTTGCATCGTTGATCGTTCGCCTCTCGTGAATCACCGCGATAGAATAATTATCGAGAAACTCGATTGGAACGCGGAGACAGCGTTTTAGCTAGCCGAAGGAACTCTTACATTTCAGGAAGAGAAAAAATTGAGGTTAATCGAAGCGCTGAGTAGAAATTGGAATTGAATTATTAACAGAATTATTATTTGAAGCGATCCATCTTAACTGTCGGTAGACTTTCTTCTTCTCCGACCGTGTCTCCTATTCTAAGTTTCGATTTTTCCAAGTAATAAAAATTGAAACGTAATAAAAATGCAGCTACGCATTTTCTACAGATCTTGGAACGAACAGTGGGAAAGATGTTTCTTTCGGAGATCTATCGTGCCAGAGTTTGATAAGCGCAAGGTTGAATATCCTCGGCTTGTTTTGAAATTTCCAATGTAGAAGCAACGGGTGAGCATATTCGGCACGGTATGATGTACGAGTTGGAAAAAGAAAAGCAACTCGACCGTAGGCGGCGGAGAAACGTGTGTCAGGTGTATAGAGGAAATTCTATAAGTCAGTGCCAAAGAGAACGAGAGATGATGTCGGTGGGTACAATGGAGAAATTTTTCATAACGTAACCGAGAGAAACTTACGACGCTGGGAACAGGTTGAAAGAGTTCGTATTAAGAAAATACGAAAAAATTCTGCGAAATGGGACCGAATGCATCGTAACATGGTTTATTTTCTTTTTACCGACCTACATAAAAATAGATCGAGACTCGAAATTATGTTAAACATCATCCGTGGAACCTTTCTTTCGTCGCCATAATTCTTGAAGCGTTATTACCCAAGAGAAAAGAAGAAGCTTCCAAAGATCGAAAGTTCGACACGATCCAAAGCGTCGAGAACGAAATAGCCACGAAATCACGGCGCGCTGTAAAGAGGGATACAGTTTGACAAGAACGAGGCTCGGGGAAGGTGGTATCGTTTTTACCGAGTTACGACACGCGGACTCCAGAAGAATGATAGTCCCGGTGGATTCGGGGGTGAAAGGTTCATTCGGCGAATGCGCGGGCATAAATCTCGGCGTTCAGTACCGACGACCATTCCGTTGCATCCACTCGACCCGTGCGTCAAATGACGCTGGAACGATCGCTACGAATGGAGATCAGCTCGCGTGCTGAATCCACGTCTATCCTTTAGCCAGAGAACCTCTGTTTTTCCTGTGATTCGTGCGAAAATGCAGCTTCGCTCTTGGTGGCAGCCGTCACCAGCCGGTACACGCACGCACGATTGGACAAACACGCGAACACACACGTGCACGCGAGCGCAAACACAAGCAGGGAAGGGTGGTTCGAATAAATGTGCGTGTGTACTATCGGCAGCTCGCACGTAGATACACACGTACCGAGGGAGCGAGAAAGGGATAGAGAGGGAGAAGGATAGGAGAATGGAGAGAAAATGAGAGGCGGCAGCACACAAGCACGTCTTCCAACTCTGTGCGACCCGGTTCACCATCCAGCCTGCAGCTAAATCCAACTTCATTGCGGCCATCCGGAGCCCTCCGCCTTCGTTCTTTCTCTTCGGGAATATCATTGAACGTCCTTAGAAATCTGGAACGCACGTTCCTCGCTGTCTCTTTCTTTCTCTCAGCTTTCTTGCCAGTTCACCCCTCGATCCCCCGGTACCAACCACCACCATTCTCTTCTCCATCCTCTCGAATGAAAATGCCCGGGCTCTCCGTCTGTTTCTTCCATTTGGCGCGCACCCCGTACCGCGAGTCCGCGTGGAACCGTCGACGAAAACGATCTGCAACAACGCGACGCGTTAACCGCGTTTAAGGAACCATCGCTCTCTTTCTCTCTTTCTCTCTGTATCTGCGGTTCTCTCGGTAGGTTGCTCTATTCATAGTTGCGCTAGTTTAGTTTTTACGAGAGGAGGAAATTAAAGAGAGAAAGGCGACGCGAAAGGCTAGGCCGGAGACGGCAACGGCAGAGGGATGAAGAGGAGAGCGAGACACGTTTAAAGCGTCGTCGCATAAAAATCTGGCTGTCCCAGATTCTTCCTGCTTTCTTGTCTCGAATCCATTGACGAGAGGGACGCGCTACGTTAACAACAGCAACAACGACCAAGCAAATACGAGATTACGCGGCTTTTCTCTTCATCGCGTTGCTCGTTACCGTGTGCCTCTTTTGCACGAATTTCTTTCTTTCAAAAACCTTCTTTTAAAACCCTTCAGCTTCCCAGTCGCTTCTCAAAGGCTGGCCCTATTTTCCTCCGTCGCGCCGTGTATATTCGGTTCCGTCCTTTTCGAAAAACGTTAAACACCCTCTCGCGAGCGTGCTACAACTTTGTCCCTCGAGTGTCGTATTCTTTTATCGTTTGTTCTTTCCAACCTCGAAAGATCGTGTGTATCGCACCGAAGGATGCAGCGAGATCAGAGAGCACCAACATGAAAATATCCTCCCACGAAAGGGATTACGTCCTTCCGAAATCGTTAATTCAATATTTGCACGCAGCGAGATGAAAGGCGACTCGATGTAGCTTGCGACTTGCTCGCTTTCTCTCCTCGTCTCTTCCTCTTCATCATCCTCTTCCTGCTCTGCTACCTTACACTTCCATCTCCTTCTCGTTCATCGTATTACCGGCTATCCAAGTGTCCGAGAGAGCAGTCTCAGAGATTGCTAATCACGTTTAAGAATAAACTTTGCCGTGGCGCGGTGCCGGCGACGCGGCATCCGAGCCGGGAATACATTAGCATGATTACTTTCTCGTACAATGCAGCCAGCTGCGACGTGTACATAAGACTCATCTCTGCCGGGCTTCGGCGCAATATATTGCCGCGCATCCTAAGATCGTTTGTTCACCGGCTGAATTATTCAGCGAAGGCTGACGTACGAAATCTTAACAACCGAATTCTCGCACCGCCGTGTCGCTACTTGTTTCCGCGTTCTAATAAAGTCGGCCGCGAGTGATTTATGCAGCGATTCCTTACGGTTTATCCATAGATTTTTGTAGCCACGTGGTCCAAGCGTGGAATAAAATTGAATACCAGATATTAATCATCTCGGAATGTTGGCCTTTGGAAAAAAAAAGAAGAAAAGAAAAAAAAAAGATACTATACATGAGATGTCTAAATGGTTTAGGTTATTCGGGTCAAAGCTAAAGATCTCAGCTCGAATCTCGTTCCATTTCAGCAATCCAATCGGTCCATCCTTTTGCCGGTGAAAGCAGTGCGTTATATCATTAAGTCCTCGTATCTCAAATAACGACGTCCTCCAGACCATTTCCAACCGAGTAAATGGAACACGAGTCGGTCGCTCTCCACGGGTAACCAAACGACGTTCCTAATAACGGAGCACATTTTCTCGGAGTCTGGTCTCGGTACTGGCCGACCGATTCGTGCTTTTTATATTTTCCCCGTAGCCAATGTATCGCGGCGCGGGACAAAGGTTTTGAAAGGTAGAGAAGCGTACCGTCAACGGGAGAATCGAGCAAGAGAGAATGGAAGAGAAAGAGTCAGGTTTGGACGCTATTTTGATAAGCTCGGCTATCGACCAGGCTCCTCTGGCCCGTAGTTTTCTTCGCTTTCGTCGTTGTTGTCCTCGAGCGGAGTCGGCGGAAGAATCGACCAACGCCTGTAGCTCCTTTAACGGAAAAATTTCAAAGACTCGAATGGTTCTTTGAAGTTACCATCCAGCTCCACCTTCCCGTCCTTGCCCCCCTTTTCTAAGATGCTGCTTCGCTCCATTTGTTCGGTCTTCTTCCCCTTCCTGTCTCTCGCCCTCTCTGTTCTTCTTCCTCTTTCCGCCTCTCGTTCGCCAGCTTTGACCATCTGTGCCCGCGATTCTGTGTACGTATACGGCAAAAGTTTCGAAGCTACGAGGCTTTTATTCCGAGACTCCTCGGACCATTGAGAAGTTGGTGGATAAAGCTCGCTAATAAACCCCCGAGTCAAAGCGGCGAAAGTCCTTGCCGATGAAAAGGAGCGGGAGAAAGGCGGCGGGTGGGGATAAATAAACAGGGAAAGGGAATAAATTCAAGAAAAGATCCGAGGAGACGGATAAACGAAAAGTTGGGGGAAACGCGAGAATAATGAAGATCGGTGGATGCGCCGCGAAGGAAGTCGATGCTGACGAGGAAACGGCGCGTCTTTGTAACGCGTTGCAAGTTGGGAGAAAACAGATACATTATTGATCGAAACGAGATGCGACGGAAACGAAACGGTGGATGCAAATGGGGATAGCGAGGAAAGAAAGCGAAGGAACATCGGTCGAAGATGAAAGTAGGAAACAAGGGGAACGGTATGACGTAGTCAGGTAGAGAAACGGTGAGTCAAAGAGGTGAAAAAGAATGCCTTTGGAGAGGAGAAGTTGGGCATAAAGCGTACCAGCTAACGGCTGAGAATAAATTGGAATGTCGTCGAAGACGCGCGCGGTGTGACGACGCGCGACTGGGGATGGGCCAGAGGGTGAACGGAGAAATCCATTGAGAACGATGCCGCGGGGAATTGGAACGAGACGGAACGTGGCTCGCTGGCTGGCTGGCTGGCTGGCTTTGTCCGTGTTCCCGGTTGCGCTACCACGCGCCACCACCGACTATATTTTCGCCAGCCGAGTGATTTTTTTCGCTCTCGGGGATGAGAAGAAAGATGTCCCTTCGCGCCCACACCCGGTATCCCCGGGCTCACCGGAGGGACAGCGAGTTTAATCGTCCTCGAAGCCGTCGAATTTATAACCTGGGGAAAAAAGCGTTGCGCGAGAATTGTCGAGTAAGCGTCGAATATCTAGTAGTCTACGCGAATCTCGTTATCCTCGATTGCTCTTTGCGTGCCCTTGAATCGATTGGCTCCACGTTTAGTCTCGCTTCGGTACACGGCCAGATTAGGTACTTAAGAACGGGGTAGCGAACGGGTTAGACGCGCGGAAAACGCTAATTACTCTTCTAATTCGACTTTAAATAATCTGTGTCGAACGATACGGTGTGGCGAGCAGGAACGAGTTATCAACGGCGGCGCATCAAACTTTCACGAGATCGTTGAAACGTTTAAATGCGCGAAATGAGCTGCAGGCTACGGGACCACAGTCCCGGGTCTGGGTTCGTGGCTATGCAATCGAGCTTGGGTTCCAGTTAATTCCAAACTAGGCAGAGAGTTGCGTGAACGTTAATTCCGGCCAGAGGCTACGAGAATAATGCACCGTGCATACCTGCGGGGTATGCAGGTACACCTTTGTGGTCTGAACCAGGAGGAGTCGACGAAACGGTTGGCACACAATACCTCTATCGTTGATACCCTACCGAAACTCCGTTTCAACTTGATTGTCCGTATAATACCGCGTGTCCACCTTGTTGGCTTTTCGTTATTCCATTTGCTCGGACCTGTTCGCCGTTCCTACTTGGCGCTCGCATTTCCGTTTTGTTCCACATTCCCGATTCCTAAACTACGGAAGTAGAACTATTGCTTTTCAGTAGCGGAGACTTTGCAAAGTTGCTATAGCCTGCAAGTCGATGGACACTGGACGCACGAGCAGGTGTGTCTGGCTGGCCCAGTTCGACACGAGAAGTCGCGTTAAGCGAGGACCGTTTCCTCGTTTTTGCCACATAATTACGTCGCTCGTTAAGGGGGCATTACGTAAGCGTATACGTAGCATCCGAAGCGGTGGCGCCTAAACGCTCGTTGGGGGAAAGCTCGAGACTCGGGCGTGCGATTCTCGAGCACGCTCCTCCTCCAAATTTCGGCAAACTCGCAGAATTTCAAGTGTCCGTTCGTACACGCGAACCTAATTTACGCGGCTGTCCCTACGATCCTGTAGTTAAAAAGCAATTTCGTCGTCACCGCCGGCAATCTGGCAAACACCGCCGAGAACTTTCGCGAAAACGAATCGCCAGCGAGTGCCTCCGAACACGATTTTCCTCGATTCTCTCGTGCACCGACGAACGGGAACTCGTTGAAAAGGAGAAAGGAAAGAGTAGACAACGCGCAACGTGGATCTCTGTGGAATCCTCTGTTCTCCGACTGTCTAATAGCGAGCCAGTTACGAAACTGCTTTGCAATTGTGATTCTTCCCCAGCAAAATTCTTACCCTGTGTTCCTCCAGCGACACCTCACGGCCCGTACGTCTCCTCTCTTTCTCGTTTTCTCGTTTTCTCGTTCTCTCGTATTCCTGTTTTCTCGTTTCATCCTTTCCTCGTCCGGAATCCAACCCTGTTTCATTTTCCGCGCTTCGTCTCTACAGTTTATCTTCCTGCGCTGACTCCAAGCACGCGGACAGGATAGATGGATGGTCATCGAGGTTGGTCTGAATCTCGTGGGAGTCACCGGTGCAGTGGCGAGTATGAAATTTGCAAAAGTATACGCCGGAAAATGGAGCGTTTCGACTAATTTGCTCGACGCTGCTGAGAAATCGGAGCTACCGTACGACTCGAGACACGGATTAAAGTTTCCACGGATCCTTTTATCGCAGCCAATAGCTTCGTTACTGTCTTTCAGTTTCATTGAACGTAGGACGCGAAAGAATCATCGAAGATGTAGCTATCGCTCGGTAAAGTTACTCAAAGTCCCACAGGACGTTCTCTTCTCGGATGAAATATCAAATTTACAGAAGTCTGAGGCGCAGCGGAACGGTATGAGTGATATTGAGAAGTTGGCGTCGGGACGCCGGGGAAGCGATACGAGCCGCGAAACGGGTCAAAAGTTTATGGCCGGATAAATAATTTATATTAAATGGAATTGAAGCGAACGCGGCTCGATGGATATCGTCCGCCGTCGCGGAAAGATTTATCCGTCCTCCCGATGTTGCCGCTTCTCTGCCAGCCATTCTATCGGAAGAGATTTTCACTTTATTATGTTTCTTCCTGTATTTTTTATTTAATTTTTTTCTCCTCTTTCTCTCGATTCTCTTATTTTTCTATCGTGTTCGAGCCAACCCGTCGAGTTCGTAGCTCCGTGGACAGCTAAACGAATGGACAGCCGGTTTTCCTGGTATCCCACGGTGCACTTTCCTTGACCGGAACTTAAAATTTTCAAAACCGTGTCACGTTTTAATACGAAATCAGTAAAATATGCTAGCTCTCGTTTGATATGTAAATACGAGGGTAGCGTACTCCATTCTATCGAATTCTTTTAATGTTTCGATCGCTCATCAAATACCTAAACGAGAAAGCTATTTCCATAAAAATGGTTCAACGGTACTCTGTATAAATTTGACGTTCTCTCCCAGATTCCGAGAAATAGTCGTTTACGATGGAAGGAGGGGATTCGAATCGATCCCCGATGCCTTCCCTTTTATTTCGACATTCAATCGGTGTAAAGAACAAATAGACAGATGGATATTGAATTTACTTAGGATTCCGTGTCGTGGCTATCGCAGCTGGAACGTCAAATTTATATAAAGGAGTCCCGCAAAAAGTAAAATATTCCACGGCGTGTTCCCTATGTTATTGGTATGGGCGATACAGGGGTGAGAGAAGCTGAGGTGGAAACGCAACGTCAGGAAATCAATACAAGAACGAGTAAACTTTAAATTAGAACATGTTACTCGCGTCTCGTCCCTCAAGAAAGCCGCGAGAAGTTTAAAACATTCCCGTGAAACCGCGCGATCTCGTCTCAATAATCGTAGAATTTCTATCCCTCGCGTGCCGTCATATTTCTCCACTCTTACAGAAATTCGAACACGTCGCGTGCTTTTTCTCGATTTTATTTTATTTTCTTTTTTTCGTTCGGGTGCAAGGATCGCAACCAAACGGCGTCGTGTTTCTTCTTTCCTATGTACGGCAGATATTCGAGAAGGGTGAAAAATGCTCAGATACGCGGCGTGAACGAAAGAAACGCGCTTCGGATTTCGAGAGAGAAACTATTGGGACATTGTATGCGCTTTGAAAGCTGTGCCATCTTTTCGCGAGGCGGCGAGAATAGATCAAACAGATATTGTAGTTGACGGAGACTGAAATCGGGAACAAAATAGACGAGGGCTGTTTGAACTAGGAAAAATCACGGAAGTACCGAATGTGCCGACTATTTTTGTGTTCCTCGTTCACGGAAGCATGAATAATTTCGGTAACACGGGAAGCGGACACGAGTCAGCATCTGAATGGAGCCGCAGGCCTCGCCGGGAAAATTGTTTGCTCAGCTTTGCAATAATCATTGAACCGAACGGACTGAACGAAATCTCATCGACACCGACGTACTGGTAACAATGGACAGGAAGGCCCGTTTTAATAACGCTTCCATTGTCCTATCGACCAATTTCCTATTATCCACCGCGCCAAAACAAAGGACTTCCCATTATCTGTGCGTTCGTTAAACAGTTCCAGCACGTCCTTCAATGTTCATCCTGAGTTTTTAGGATAGAGAAACATTAAACTCGTCGTCTGCCGATAAACGCAACGCAAAGAAAGCGAGAAAAGCGAGAAAAGCGAGAAAAGCGAGAAAAGAGAGAAAAACCACACTCGGAGACTATTGAAAATAATTTTCCCACCACTCGATTCAGCCGTAACCGTTGCGATCGTCGAGTCTACCGTTCGTTTTTGTTTAAACGGAAAGTGCAAAATTCAACTAGGTTGTACCGATTAATCCAGGTTGTTTCGGAAAGGTCTGCTAAATTAAAGGTGCACGACGAGAAACGTCGTCGTACGCGTCGCTCGTAAACTAACTTTTCCCTTATGAAACGACCGAAAATAAGTTACCGTCACGACTGGCTACGGTTCTGGGAGAAATTCGCCGAGTACATGGTCCGGGGGTGGAAGAATCGGGGGAGAAAAGTCTATCGGACAAAACGGATTTCCAGGGAACGCATAAAGTCGGCGTCGCGCCCACTCTCCTTGGCGAATATGGTTAGCAGGTAGGCGAGGACCTACTAGGTGCGGCGTTGAATGCGCAACTTTTCAAAGTGAGTTTCCAAGATCTCCGATCCCCCGGCAGGCAGGCAAGCAGCCGCGCCGAGGCGAGGGTGCGAAAACGTGTAGGGGCGAAGTGTCGCCCCGAGTGGTCCGGCTAAGAGGAAGGAAAAGGAAACTAGAGGGAGATAGCGGGCAAAACTCGCGCTATCTCGATTGGACACGTTGAGTAACGCGATGCTTGTCGTGGCAAGGGGACACCCCCACGAGGTGCTAATGTCTGGCAGCTTAAATCAACCCCCGCGCGCGACCCTGTTGCCAACAGCAGCAGCGGCACCGGTGGCGTCGTTATTCGTCTCGCCATCGCTACACCATCACGAGAGAGCCTCCAGGCGTGGGAAAAAGTTTCTCGACGTGGCTGGCTGCTTAGAGTCCCTGGCCTCCGCCTGCTCGCTCTCTTCGCTGCGGATTTCCATTTTTTTCTTCGTCCTCGTTCTTCTTCGAGCCGAGGCGACAACTTCGCGGTATAATTCGAGGGTCGTCGCATAAGAAGCAGGGAAACAGGGAAACAGGGATCCGGTTTCAAAGTAGCGCACGAACGACCGGGTCGCGTATGCTGATCGTCGATTAATTCAAACTGAAGTTTTTGCATCGGGTTCGTTCCCCTCTTGGTTGATGACGTTTAACGCTCCTTTTCACCAGGGCTCGCGTGCTTGCATAATTGATTAATTTGCGGTGTTATCGCAAGGCCTGTCAACGATTACGATCGAGTAGAACCGGATCGAATGGTTGGCGGTCAAGAGTCGAATCATAGGATTCGTTTTCGCCGAGAGGGTGCGTTTATCTTGTCGATGGACGGGTCGAGCCGAGCGACGCGATCGCTTCCGTCGAGCGTTATCGTTCGATCAATTTTTGATCAGCTTCCCAGAAGGAGTACTGTGCTCGACGAATACGACCCGTCACATTCTTCGTGGCTTGTCCGTATCAACGGTTGCGGCCCGACTTCGTCCCCCTTCGAATTGGAACGTCTCGTCAAATGGAATCGAAATTACAACCATGAGTGGGTTCGGGTGTATCCATTAATTTCACTAAATCGTGCGTCGAATTCGACTCGACCCGCCTGTCGACCACGATTCGCGAAGGTTGCGCGTGAAAAATTACCAGGACGAATTCCACGGTGAAATATATGTGCCGAGCAGCAGGCATACAGTATAGAAGACACGTAGCTTGTATACACACACAGCCTTGTATCGAGAAGCAAGCTCGAGACTCGGTGATATTCTCCCTTTTCGCCGACTGGCTGCACGCCGATGGACTATTTATCTTCGCTTTACGAAGCTCCGCGAGAAAAATGGCGCAGCTTTGTAACCGGCGGAAGGATGTTCGCGAATCGGGGCAATTTCGTCGCAGCCGGTCTAACGACAGTCACGTTTCTCTTTCCGAGCAAAACGGCGACGAGAGGGGAGAAGAGGCACACCGCCACGACGAACAAAGTAATCTCGCTTAGATTTGGCCATTCCTGTGTATGAAGGAAACGCGAACGCGCCATAACGCCATCTTTTCTCGAAGCCACGCTGCGATCTCGAGTTCCGTCGTTTCCCTTGCGGATTTTATGCGGCCAGTCCGGATCGTACTGGCTGCATCCGAAGAATCTGCATCCCTCACGACCGAGAATTTTCGCTGGGAGAGAGACCAGGCTGCTCGATCTTTTGAGTTCTGAGAGTTATATTTAGGGATTCGTGGAATAGAAGGACGGGAACGTAGTGGCTTGAGAAATTCCGGAAACGTGCTCCGGGTACTGAGTCCTCTTGCGTAAAGAATGAAAAGTAAAACAGGTACCGTACAACGATATAATTAACTAGAAATCTTCCAATTCTGGAAACCGCGGAACAACGATAACGATAACTGTAAATAATTGCTTGCGCGTAAACACAATTGTTTTCGCGTTGCTATTCAGCGCAGCCACGCGAGCCAATATTAAAAGATGTAGAGCATACCGGGTCTTTAGGAGGGGTACGAAGGTACGCGACCGTCTTGCACGTCACGGATAGATAGAGGAACGAGCAAGAAGAAGAAGACACAATAGGGTAATCGCACAATGGGGCTCAATTGGTCGACGACTATAGGACGGCTCTGGTGCAAGCAGGAAGACTCGCATAAAAAGAACAATGGAGGTTGGCTGGTAGCGAGGTGGAAAAAAGGAAGCAAGGCGAAAGAGACAGTGGGAGGACGAGCTGGAAATTAACGGAAGGACGAGTGGAGTGTTCGTTTTGCGCGCGTGCATCCTCGCGACGCTCATCATGGATCGCTCGACCGACTGCTGGCTACCGATTAAAACGAAATCGGATCGTGAACGCAGAATGGCAATTATCGAAGTACCGGCGGAAGCGTGGATATTGCGTTTTTTGCGATCGTGAATACCGAGTGCAGCTTCTAATGAGAACGCTTTGTATTACGCCGTCGAGCGAACGAGCTTCCGACCGGGCCACGTTTTATAAATTCCCCGAGCAGTCGATCCAGAACGGTGGAGTAATAACCGATTCACGAACGTTAGCCGAGAACAAGGCAAGGGAGAAAAAGTCTCTTGAAAATATCCACTCGCCGTTTTTCCATTTTATTGTTCATCGATCGACGAACCGAACGTTCGTCGGACACTCTGCGTTTCAGTGCCGATAGGGTTGAACTTTGGCTCTGATTTCTGGCGTATTAGTAAGGAGCGGAGATTTTTACCAGTCCCAGTTCCTCTCCGAAATTAGCTTCATCTTCGATCGACTTCTTCGCGAGTTTCGAAATGGTTACCTTCTAGTCGCCGAGGAAAACGAACTTGCTCGTTCTGGCTCGTTCGTAACGGATTGTGAATATGGATAAGAAACGCGAATGGCTTAGCGAGAATGGTACAATTCGAAATCTTGGTCTTAACTCCTTCGAGAAAAACCGGTCTCGCGATTCCTGTACTCGTACGATTTCAGAAACTTCGCCTAATCCGAACCTAATCCAGATTCCAACTACAATTTAGTACCTTGAATAAAGAACCTCGAACGTAACTCGGAACTTCCTAATTCGATCAGACACATGTTCCGTGTTCCCGAAGAACCTTACTCATCGTCGTCCGAAGATCGAGGCTCGAACAGTCTCCTTTCGGTTTCTTACTCCCCCCCTATCGAGCTTCTTCATTCGATTCTCCGCCGAAACTTTTCTCCACGAGTGATATATCGCGTTAGGAATGGGGTGCCACGGGAGCTATATTCCCGAGTAGCTGTTACCCCGTTAGCTTCTTCGCTGCTGGCCCGCCCACGCGATTTATCTTTCGTGAGAGAAACCCCAGTCCAGTTCTGCTTCGGTGGAGGGGCAGAGTTGCGACGACAGCGTCGAGCCGATCGGTCCGCGTCGTTGAATCCCTCTCTTGAAACGAAGCAACACGCGAGAGTAAAGAGAGCGGAGAGTCGACGCGGTCGCTTCCGGGGCATATTTTCGAGCATGGAACAGAACGAATCGGCCCCGGAAACGGTTCGCTCAATTTACGAGAGGGTATTCATGACTGCTCGTACGTATCGACGTCTCTGCACCAATTTAAGTCGCATCCACGGATTATTCCGTGCTCCGGGCTGCTTTATCGCGTCGGACCATGCATCAAGTTGTTCGTTGAACGAGGACATTAGCGAGATCGTACGTTCCGGAAGATTATCTCTAGCACACAGAGAGAGTCGAGATACTCTCGAGTCAGAGTGGATTCCTCGTCGCTCCACGGGATTTAATATCCTACTTACTATTGCCACCCACCCGTGCCTGCCCTCGCTATCTTCTTTCGACTCTTCCGGAGCATTCGTCTTTATTTGCATGCAGCCTGTCCCTCGTTGCAGCGTCGTTCGGCAGCATCCAACAACAGTTGCGCAACTAGCTTCGCTATTATCGTTCGAGACTCTCCGTCCACCGAAGTAGAGTTGTCTAACGATGTTCAGACCATGACGAAACGATGACTGCAATGCTGCAGCGCAAAGAAGTCTTTGAAAATTACCGACGTGTCGCAACAGCCACGATCATCGATTGACTTTATTGCTTGGAAATATTCTACTTTGATATACGCTTAACAGATAGATAGTCCAACTAAATCGTGCGGTTAGTGGATGAAAGGAGCTCGGTCGAACGACAGTGAAATAAACATAGCTTCACCGCCGTCACGACAGTTCGTGTCGTGCAGTCGAACCTCAAGCCTGACGTCATGCTCGGTGGAAAAGCTATCAGGTGTCCGAAGCCATTACCACGTTGACCATTAGTAATGCGATAACCCGAGGAAAGGAGAGCGTCGAAGCGATAACTGGTCCCCTGAAGGCTTCGTATCGTTGTACAGAGATCCTTGGTGCACGTAGCATCGTTTGCTGCACAAGGTATATCTATCGAGAGACCGGAAATGATGGGATAACGTTACTCGAAGCGCCATGGCTCCAAAACTTTCCCGCTGACTTGACGCAATCCTGGGAAATTCGAGCAGCGATCGCCCTTTCCTTCTCCCAAGCGTTGGTTTTCTCTGCGGGCTCTTATTACTGGTGTAATAATTAGATCGATATAGGTTAATGCGCGCTCTCTTCGCCGATGTTCCACGAGATCGTCGTGAACGGTGCATTAGGGGTTTCTTCGAATTATCGTTTAGGGGAGCACCGAGACCACTTTTCCGACAGGAATTTCGTTTCGACGACGTTCTTAATTAATTGTCTACGTGTCGACGGTAGACCTGTAGACCGAGGAACGCGGCGTTGATCGAACTTAGAGCGACGCAGGGGACTAATGAATTAGTAACAACGTTCGATGACACGAATCTTCCTTGAATTCTTCTGGAACCACGTAACCGAACTATCTATTGCGATTCTAAAATACCTCGTCAAGCCAATCGTGAATATTTGGAAAATTTCCTCTTCCATTCACAACGAGAACGTTACACGCGTCGATCGTGCTGATTTCCCGCGTGTTCCACATGCGTTGTTCGAGATTCGTTCGCGGCATGAATTTTCCTACTGAAAGTGGCTCGTTATACGTACCTATTCAGCCAGTCGTTTGCGATGAAGCTATTTCAACAGGACGTCGCTCGGCTGTGCGAGTTCCTAACGATGGAAACGTTCGCAAGAATGGCTGTGCATCGAGCCGTAAGTCGCGGACCAACGATTACGGTACGGCCGGCATTATATCTTAGAGGTACCACTACCGTTCCCGCTGCTAGAGCAACGCTGTGCGAACCGAAGGGGTCTCTAGGCCGTCGATAAAAATAGTTGGCCCGTATCCAGCTACGTTTATTGCTGGAATTTTCTTCTCACTGTACGGGGCTGTCCAGCCACTCGTGCGGTACATTCGTTCTTCAATTGCTAGACGGTCAGTCTTGATCAGCGACGAATCGTTTTGAATTGATGCTCGGACGTCACGCTAGATCTCCCTCGATTTGTCTCCGATTTCTGTGCTTCCTGATTCCAGCTTTTACCATTTTCGAGCGATCCCGGTATATAATAACACTCGTCTATGCTCGATTTCCAGAGATCGAGTTCATTTCGGATATTTCTTCGGATTATTTTATTTTATTTTATTTCATTTCATTTTATCTATTTTTATTTATTTTTTTTCCCCGATGTACATAGAATGGGATTAAAACGACGCGAGGCGTAAATATTTCATTTTCCATTACGAATCCATTTCTTTTCGATGCACGATGCTGTCGATGCGGCACCAAAAACGAAAACTTTTCCTATGTTTTTATTTGAAACGCGCCGGAGCCAAACAAAGCACGATACAGTCGCGGATATATGGCCAAGCATTTACGTAATCACGTCAGCGCGCCGTTTTTGCGGTCGCGTGGCTGTTCTCTCGTTGAATTTCCCTAAAGCTTGACAGAGGAACGCTTACACGGATCGCTGAGCTGCCTTCTCGATCCATTCGATCGAACGACAGCTATACCATTCCTGGATCCTGCCTATCTAAATCGACGAGTATTTCCCTACCACCGTTCACGGGGAAGACAATTAATTTAGTGTTCGGTTTTCATCAATTCCTCGCACCAAAAACGAAACTATCGCAGCTCCGTTATACAGTGGAATAAATTGGGAATGATATAAATAGAAAAAAAAGAAAAAAAAAGAAAATGTACGTAGGACGTAGTAATTTGGTTAGCTCGGGAATAGTAGAAGGGTGGAATGTTTAAAAAAGTGTTACCGTAATGGTCCCTATCTGTCCCATTTTCACTTATTTAAAATTCATTTATTTGCTGTAAACATTCATAGAAAATGATAATTTTCGAGTTTATTATATTAACAAGTAACTTCTACAGCATTCCGCAAAAAACAAACACACACACACACACACACAAAAAGCAATCCGCTCAGGGATTCCCCAGCTGTCCACGATTACCCCAACGCTCCCCTATTTGTCCATACGTATTCTCGTTGACCCTCCACGGACATTGGCTTCGTGCAGGTCATCGAAAAAGCTCGCGTGGCCGATGGTATCGCGAGAAGCAGCTGTGCTCGTTGGAGCACCGTGCACAGGACAGGCTTCCTGCTCGTCGGTCGTCTCTTTTCATCCCTCGGCCATTTCTCTCCTGTTCGCCTATTCCCCCTTTCTTTTCCCTTTTCCGTCTTTGTTTCTTCGTCCGCACCGTGTGGCCTTTCGCTCCGGTTGGTCCGCCACTGGCGAAAGGAAACGAATTTCACCGAGCTGCGGTGTAATTCGTTCGACTGCTTATATTTGCGGAATTTATTGTCACTCCGTTCGTCCGCAGCGGCCAGCTCACGAAGGGGCTTGTTTGCGACGTCGAGTGCTCCCCGGGATAGTTGAAGAGGTCCATTGTGTTCCCGGTTCCAGTGTTCACCACGCCACTATCCGCTTTCCGGCGCTTTCGGGGCACACAGCTCATGCGCGCGCGACCATTCTCGCACACACAGACACACACGTAGAACCTTGGTATACAGAGTGCCTTCTATCGCGAGACCCACTCGACCAAGCCCGTCTTGCGGTCACCCTTCTATCGCCGATACCGAACAGCGTTCTGGCCCGCTTTCACGTGCATCCCCTTCTCGTCGATTGCGTTCAGCCAGCTCGTGGTAAGAAATTCGGGTCACCGATGCGAACGCACACAACTGTAGCATTGACGTCGCGCGGGAACTCGATATTCAGGCGGATTAAGGTGCTCGCGGAACAGAAAGCCGTTCGACCGACTAGATTCCGCAGACGTTAGTGAGTGAAACTGAATTATCGAGTTCGGTGAATGGCGATTCCTGGGATGATTGATTCAAAGAAGGGCGATTTTACGTAGAAGATAGTATGATGGAAGGGCAATTTGTTGTCAGATTTTCAAAAATCAATTAGAATTTGAATATATTTATACATATATATTTTTCTGAGAAACTTCCGTCACCGTTCCACAAAACATCGACCCGTGGTCGTTATAAAAGCACCAGCTTTCTTATTTCAAAGCTAAAGCGCTCAATTTATGCGGACGAATTTATAAAGGCAACGGATTGGCTTGTCGTACATAGAAGCGAAAATAATTAGCCACGGTAACCCGGTTATTTATTGTTAGTGCTTTTAATTTCACTTAGAACGGAATTATTGTTCCACTGGCGCGCGTGTACTCGGGTGTACCCAGGCTTTTTCCTATACAAAATAACAAAATAACAAAATTACAAAATTAGAAAACCCACCCAACGAAACGTTGCTCGTACTCGGAACAAAATCACGGCAAATGTCTTTGTAGTACGGCCGATTCGGCAGTGATGAGCTCGAGGGAGCGTAAAATTCGATCAGCAGCCACCGCTGTCCAGAATTCTTATCCCGGCCGAGATTTATGTTCCGTCTGACGAGAACGGAAAACACTTTCCAGGACGTCGCCGTGACTTTTCTCGGGCTTCGAAACGATCGTGCCGTCGTGGGATATGGCCAACCAACCCCTTTCTCTGCTCTCTGGCAACCCCCGAAAGCTGCCAGAGCTTGGATCGTCGAAGGGACGGCGGCCGAGAGGTGGAGGAGGGCGGAATCTAAATTGAATTCTTCCGTTTCATTTGACGATAAACCAGCGCGAACAGCGCATCGTATTAAACGAACGCCAACCACCGCGTCGGGGGTAGCCGACTGGAACCCCGGGACAACCCACTTCGTGATTCACCCTGTAACTCGACGTGCACCGTATAATGCATAAACCCGAACTGCACGCTCCAGTTATGTAAAATTTTGTTCTCCTCTTATTTCGATATGACTCGTCATTTCGTCGAGAATGGATTGATTTTTCCTGCTGGTTTCTGGGTTATTTTTGGCTTCGTTTCACGATAGGATAAAATTGTCAGATATTCCTGGTCTAACTAACAAGTGATTAAAAATGCAACTCTACGAGTGTATCCCTCGTACACCTCGTTGTGACTTGTTTCCCAGCTGGTTAACGTGAAAAGTCGAACAGTATTTTGATACTGACACGCGTAATACAATATTTCTATATAAAGATGAAATAAATATGTGAAACCTGTACGAGGAGAAATTGAGATGCATCGACTCGATCGCCGAACGATCCAGTAATGGCTATTACACTTGTCCCAGCGAAGAGAGATTATCGTGGATATTAACATGGCAGTTACATACATCATGCGAGTGTCACGTGCGTATTGTACCAGTCAGTCTTGGATAATTATTACGAGAGGTCGATCAACATCAGCCATGGCCGTGGCATCGATCAATGTTAGCAAGGTAACTCTATTGCCAACGGAACAGTTACCGGATGATTATCGATACCGCAATACTATTCGCCCGTCGATTAACCCAGGCATTACCTCAGACGATGCTCGGTGCTGCTAATTATCGTTTCGCGGATAATTATCATGCCAATTGATTACCCTTCGCGTACTTCACGCGAGCCCACGTTCGCATAGGGTTTAAATTAAAATAATTTTTACGTATACCTCTATCAAACGGAGTATCAAAGATCGATCTCTATTCCTCTGCTCGGCAAACACGTGCCACCCTGTATATAGCATGATTACATTCGAGACATCGGAAACACGCGGATCCTTTGAGCGGAATGTTTAAGGGGTTGAAGAGGATGGTGTGCGCGGGAACGGAGTTATACGACGGATCTTGGGCGGAATCTAAAATCAACCGGAGGGTCTCTTCTAGTTACTATTCCAGAGATTCTGTCGGATATATCCATCTAGCTCCGAGTATCAACCGTTTTTCCGGATTATCCGAAAGTTCCACAAATTAAAGGGAACCCTCCGTTGTTTGCATTCCCTGTACCTCTTGTCGCGTTCGAAAAATCGACGACCGGTACAGGAATAAAAGTTGCTCGCGTATAATCATTTATTTCTTCCACTTCCTTTAATTTTCGTTATGGTCGCGCGCGAAAATAATTGTAACACGATCGCCAGCCCACCAACGTATCGCTCAAAGGCAACATCCAATATCGATGGATAATTGAACCACCGATATCACTCGACTGTCGCTCAAAGCAACGCCGCGAATAAAAGCCCGGTTTAATGTATAAATTCACCGTTGCAATTCCATCGTTCCGCTTTTTAATATTCTCTAATAATAGCTACATCTTTAATCATCCGCGTTATCGGGATAAATTGAGCTGCAGCCTGTTGTCGATACCGCCCTGGGACCTACATATAATCGCCGCGCACACGCCGATTGTGCACCAGCCGAGATATTTTCTTATTAATTACAACAATTAACGTTCGAACGAGCGAGCACAGGTGCTGGAAAACAACCCTCGTGCGTGCTGCTATCGCAACAGACGCTCTCGATCGTTGGTCGCGAATCGTGCCGCGATAACGATCGCACAGTCAGCGATCCTCGGCCTCGGCGCGACGCATTTTCCATCTCCGTCGTTTCGTTAAGACTCCCGTACCCTCGATGGATCCCGGTGAGTTGCTGCGGAAATAATTCGCCGCGAGGAGGAGACGGTCACGATTATCCGGCTTCGTTCCGCTCGTCGCTTCGAGATCTTCATAATCCTTCTTGGACCGGAGAAAGTGGCGAGGTGAGAGTTCGAAACGCGACGAGTACGAAATGAGATCCTGAATCGTCGCCGGGATCCCACTGCTTGGTGGAAAGATAGAGAAAAAGAGTTGCGAAGGAGGGAGGAGACAAGAAAAAGTTCCTGAGGTTTAATCGTGCGGTTTGATCTTTGCGTGGGTGTGCGGTATGGGTCGTGAGCAGGAACCGGTTGTTTGGAAAGGATCACAGGGGGGCTGGAATTGAATTTGTTCAGGATATAGTGTGCTAATTTAATCTACGATGCAAGGAGCGACAAAAATTTTGGGGGAAGATAATTGTATTATTATAGCTTTAAGGCTGGTCTTGCGCTGATCGTTGGACGCGATTCATAAGCTCCCGTGACGTCTGAAAACACCCCGAAGGTAGTTGGAAGCCGGTGGTCGACCGATGACGTAAAAGTTTGACGGGAACTTTGGTCGGTGCTATAATCGGGACGTTATTATAGTCGAATAATTGCGCGGTAATTAGCTGGAAATTTATGTGCAAAGACGCAGCTGATGGCTGCCGGTGAAAGGCCGGTCTTAAGGTTCGGATTTGAATTTGTTACGATATTCGAGGAAAGTAAAATATTTGCGTTGGACGTTATTTCTCGACGACTCGGGAGAATTCATTAAATTGCCTGCCTCGTGTCGGGACGTTGGTTTTCAGCATGTTGCTAACTATAGCAGAACGCTATCTATAAATTCGATTCGATGAGACAAAGTCTGTATCGCCGACCGATTTAAAAATTTGATACCGTAAGACAGAAAATACTGCTCTTGCGTTTACGAAGATACTCAAATATTCGACTCGAAATTGCTCTTGAGCAGAGGGCAAGAGGACAGCGGAAACCTAGGGCTAAGGACAGTTCAACAAAACAATTAAGGAAAGAGAGACGAGATAATTGCGATTCACGAGCGGGACTTCGCGACTGCGAAATTATGATGATTTTCTCCGTATTATTGAAATACGCCAGGCAGTCAAATTACTTTTCGAGGACGTCAAGCAGAAGGAGGGTAAGAGACGAACGAATGGCGAAGGAAAAGAAGGAAAGGGACGAGGGCGGAGAAAGAAGGGTAATTTGGAGCTGCTAATAATAGCAGAAGGATCTAGAACCGTGGTTCGCGTTTAACTCGAGGAGCTGAAAGTGGAAAATGACGGCAAGTCTAAAAGAAAACCGGTGGAACGAAATAGATAGGTTTATTATCTCTCCAACAGCAAACGTTTCGTGCAAAGACAACAAAATATTGTTAAACGACCGACTCGGAGTGCGACACGGTTAACGGCGAACAGTGGTATCGCTGACTTCGCGATCAGCCACGAACGTTAGCGATGGGCGAATATATATCTTCTCGTTTCTCGTTTAATTTCTTCAAAATGGATCGTTCAACCATTGACTAATAAATACCGAATATTCTTACGGAATAATTACAGAGAATAGAAAACTAAGAATTCAGAGTTTTTTAATTAAGGAATGCGGTCCGACTCCGGAAACCTTAGCTGCGGCGATAAAAATATTCTCGATGAGAGAACTAATCCAAACTCGCGGTGGAACGTTGGAGTTATCACGGGTAAACGACGAACGAAATTAAATTCTGCGTATAACTCCGGAAAAGTTTCTTTATTCCTTGAAGCTGTGCTCGCTTAGAATTTCCGCCGTTCCATTCGTGTAACCTCTGTCTCTCGAACGAGTTAAACGATAAATAGGCACCTTCCGGAGTTCTCGACGCATTACACTCTATTTTACCATTCATCCATCCGTCGAAGCCCGCATCCATCGTTCCCTCTCCATCTGTGATTCGATTACGATCCGAAGCGCGCGGCGAACGCTCGCGATATCAATAACCGAGAATCCTCGGTATGGGAGACTCTTACGACGTCATTGAGGATGTAGCAGCTGACTGGGATCGGATATATCCCTTGGTGAGCGCGTTATCGACTTGCCCGGAATCCGACATACGTTCCTAGCAATTAAGTGGAATCGACGGATGAACGATTAGACCGAATCCAATCCGTGCATCGAATTCCCTCCACTCTGGCTGCATTACACCGAGACTGAATCGAACTGAAAAATTTGACGACGTCCAATCGATCTGTTTTTAATGTCTCTAAGGCTTGGAATGGAATTGAACCTCGAATAGAAGAAGAAACGCTTCTTCGTTCAAGGGAGGAGGAACGCTTATCGATTCGCCGGAGGCGTTCTTTGGACGCGATAACAGGATCCTTGTGCGAACGCGAACGCGTTTCTTTCTGTCGTTTGCGGGAGATAAAGGAGGTAGCGAAAGAGTTTACGATTCGAGGCCCGATTATATTAAGGCCTCGATGAATGATAATTCGCTAAATTTTTTTAACAACCAGGAAACTACGAAACACCTTTCTTGTTAAAATATTTTTTCTTTATTGAAACGAGAAAGAAAAAATACCGATATCGTAGAATCGAATAGAGGGGGTACGAGATACAGGTGGAACGCAACGGCACGAGTCATCGACTCGTCGGGAGATCCTTGTGCGATCACAAAGCAAGAATCGGTGCCAATTAGCGATTGTTAGAGTTGGAAATAAATAACTTGACGTACAATGTCTACCAACTGCTCACCGTTTGCTCTAGAGGCGAACCTGGGAGAACATAAGGAGAGATCGAGGAGCTTTCTATTCGACCGGTAACTGACTGGGGCACGCGAAACATATTTCACTCTCTAATGGCCGATTTAGCATAATGTATGCCTCCGACAGAGCCCCTAGACCAACTCTACCATCTACCCCTGGCGTTACACCTCGCTACAAGCCAACTCCGGGTCCACCTCTTGTTTCCCCGTCAAAATAAGCATCTGCTACTGAGTTATCGCCACGATTCCTTTTATCGACATCCCGGAATTTTCGACCCCGAAAGAGCACCCTAGCGACCCACAAATCCACACTGGTTTCTCTCACCCTTTCGCTTCTTGGAATTTTGCAGCTCGGTAATTTCAGGGGGAACGTGTTTTATCGCACAGTGGGTCACGACAGTATTCGAAGGCTCTGGGTTTGACTTAGCACGGTATCAAAGAGCGAAATAGCGAAGGGTGCGAGTTTTAGAAACTCTCGGGCTTTGGACCATGTTTCTCGTGCGAAAGACGTGCCGCATAATGTACTTGAAGCACTTAAAAAGGGTTGCTTTCAATGGGTCGGCTGGCGTTAAAGAGGCGAACGTTGAAAACCTAGCCTGGAATTGGTGCCATGCTTCTCGTAAAGAGGAAAGCGACTTTCGTTAAGTCTTACATCAAAAAGTATAATATCATTACATCATTCAACGATCAAAAGCTTTGCTCGGATATATGTACATCCGATGCAGAATCTTCCTCCTTTACACGTGTGCCGACGATCGCATCCGGTGAATGGGATCAGCAACTGGCACGGTTAAGAGAGTTTTCTCGGAATCGTTTCGAATTTTGAATCGATCGGGTCGATGGCGGGGCGAGCGTTGTTCGCGAGTCGGTCGCGCGTCGCAGTTAATTGCACAGGATCAATCAAAAGTGAAGGGAAGATTTTGGTGGACGAGGCAGATCGGTGCGGATATCCGTTAAGGTCGATTCGATCGATCAGGGGTCGAGGGGGGTGCAGGACTGGCACGAGGCAGAGAATCATGGATCGTCGGGCCGGAATCCTCGGAATTGCCGTACCATCGGGACCGATTAATTTGTCGAGCAGCCAAGAGAGTAGTCATACGGCGTTGCCGTCGGGATTTAAACGGGAACCCGGCCGCAAAAGGGAAATACCGGAGTGGCCATTCCGGACCGAGCATCGTCCGTTGCACTGGTCGTTTCGCGAGTATCTATCACGGATGGAATGGACTGCGCTTTGCCTTTCAATGTTCTCGTGAAGCCCAGGTTCCCGTGCTCTCGTCAACCGTTGAGTGGCGAGGCAAATTAATTAGCGGCGATCTTTGTGATGTCGAGTACTCGGTCTCTTCCTCCTTTACAACCAGACCAAGACCGTTTATCGCCGACGTCGAATTTTCCCGCTCTCTTTTGCGGTTCTCTTTGTAATTTCCGCGTCGAAGAGGAAAGTAATTGCGGGCAGCACCGTTCTCGGAGATGCCTTCTCGTCGTCAATGTTGACGTCACTACCGCCTCGGACGCGAAATTCCTTTAAATTGTTGTCGTTATGAAAGCTTCTCGCCCGCGCACTGGCATTTATTCCTTCGATAGGCGGCTAGAGGATGGCTCCGCGGAAGAGAGGAGCACTCTCCGTGCATCGACCTCATCCTTGACTTCCTTTCCCTGAAACTCGCCCAGCCAACGCAATCACACGATCGGCTGAACTTCCCAATCTCGAGTTAACGGTGAACGTTCCTCGGCTCTATGTGCCTGCGGACCTCGATCTCCGAAAAACCGTCTCTTTCTACGTTGCAATCTTCTTCTGCGTTTTCTCTCCCCCAACTCCATCTCTCTCTCTTTCTCTCTTTATCTCTGATACTCTATTGTTTTCCTACCTTTGGACTATTCGTTCCTCGTTCAATCTCTTTTCACCGGGTACCCGATTTTTAATTTTCATCCCTTCCTTCGATCGTTGCTCTGTCTAAAGTGATATCTTTAGAAACGCTTCGCTTAGACAAAACGAACACCAGTTTAGCCCACGTAAAGTTATCTCGATCTCGTTTGAAAATAATCCAAGTTTCTCCTCTCTCCTAGTGGATTCGCAATTGACTCCGCGTCTACGAGGTCAGGCTGGTCGCTGTTGCAATTAGAGCAGGCGATAGAAGCCGGAACTAGCGTGTCTTGAAATGCCTCGAGGCATCGTTGCCCTCTACGAAACCGGAATCGGGCAGCCCGATGCCAGGGATTCTCTCCGCGAGGAGAAAGATTTCGAAAGATTCCCAGATATTCTGGCGCAAATTACTACGATCGACTTGACCGAGTTTGCGAAACTTTCCGAATGAAACAGTAACCTTTTCCGATATCTACTATAAATGCACAGATAATCAAGAGAGATCAAAAATATTGAAACTTAATTCAACCGATGGCATGCAACCCGTGTCACTGGGAAATAGTTAATGTCTTCAATGGTAATGCCTTCCGCTCGAAGTTACAAAACTATGTTTCAACCGGCAGTCGACGGAGCAACTGCTACCGTAAACGATCTTCAGCCTCCTAAAATCCCCTGAAACCTAAACACCTTCGTTCGATGCGAAACGAAGTCGTCTTTTGTTGGCAGCTTAGCTTTCGTAGAAAGCCCGAATCGATCCATAGTACTCGGTGATCTTCCCGCTCGCGATACGCGTCGAACAATGTCGTTTTTACTCGAGGAGAAAGAAAAGACGTCTCTTTCGTCGTTGGTAAAAAGGGCGGTATTAGAAAGCTGCTCGTCCTTTGTCCAGAGGACTTCATTGTACGGCCAACGAAAATATTCGCCGATGAAAATCCAGCCTGTCCGTTGTCCGCGTGCTATCGTGCTCTACAAAGAGACCGATTAAGCTATGAATAATTTATAACCCGGGATTCGTCGGTATTTTTATAAACGAGCCCTCTGTAACGAAGTCGTTGGCCCGTGGAATTACGAAGGAACGCGATTCATCTTGGCTACACGGTATCATCACTCGAGATACGTTTCGAGGGAAAAGAATTTTTGATGGAGCATCGAATATCGATTGCTTTACATTATCCTAGGTTACGTTGGGAAAATCTTACGGGAGATACATTGAGATAAAATACGCGATAATGGATTATTTCGTCGTGGAACAGGAGAGAAACATTATTCACGAAAATTGGATAGCACCTGGGGTTTTGCTGCAGATCGCAAAATATCGTGCCACAAGCTTTTCGCGATAGGAGTTAATCGAGAGCCGGTTTCATTACGAGTCCCGTTTTCGAAATTTATTTTCCACGGCGGATTTCGTGCCGGCAAGGTAATAAAACCACCGGCGAGTTCGTCGTCCAGCGGAAGTCACGTTGCCGAGCTGTTATTTGCGTATAAATGCCATCGATCGGCCGCCGTGCCTGGCGATTTTCGGGGCATAACTTCCACGAGGAAGCCCGATACACCTCCTTTTCGAACTTGTGTTTCTAGGCAATCAAACTACCAATCAAACCATTTCGCGCTACAGAAACACGTGATACTTTATGTACCCCCAAGATTAATCGCCAATCGATACGCAACAATCTTTCAAATAAGCTTTTACGCCAGTGTCTGACGTATCGTTTGGTTATACTACTTGCTTTTGCTATTACTGCCCTAAAACCTTAAATTAGCTCAGTGTCGAAACAATTTTTTCTCGTCACGATCCAATCCCTGCTACTTTGGATCCCCGTGGCCATTTTCCAGTTCAGAAATCTCGACATCCTCTCTTAACAGTGGCAGAAGAGGTGGGAAGGATAAACAGACAATCGCGGCCTGTTTTTCGCGGCAAAAGTTTTCTCGTTAGCATTCCAGCTGCCGTCCGCTCTCAGAGTTCAATTTGCTCTTTATGCATAAAGCATTATGTGGTTTGCACGAGTGCGAGGAGCATCTCGCGAGGAGTATCCTCTTCTTGGCGAGGCGGCTCGCGAGTGAACGTGCCTCGAGTTACCGCGTTTACCGAACGTCCGTAACTTCGGTCGTTTTTCCGTCTCTCCTTCTCGTATAGAGAAAACCCGACCCCCGAACGAGCGCGCAAAATGGATCTCACTTTTCTCGAGGAAATGGTTTCCTGGTCTCAGTCGACACCGGCGTCGCGATGCAGAATACCGCTTTGTACGATACGGTGAAACGTGTCGAATAAAGAGCGCGCCTTCGGTTAAGGAGTTTACGCGGCAGTGGTCTCGCTTTGTGTCTCCGTGGTCTTTTTAATGTCTACGGTTTCCGTGTTCGATACTCGACTGCGCTTCTTCTTCGAACAGTGAACGCGTGTACATCGTTCCTTCGTTTCTTCCTTTAATTCTGGAGGAGGAGAATGGTTCGCTGCGAGTTCTCCTGTACCCGGTATTATCGTTGCTCGTTAAAGCGTACCGAGTCTGGTAACGACGCGTGTAACGGGAAAAACAACGGAGACGGTTGAACGAATCGGACACTCGGTTATGGTGTATCGAATTTTCAGAGGAGCGTAGTAACGAGCCGGAGGATTTGTGCGTTCTGACTATACAATTGGTATAATTGTTATTGTTCGAACGGATATATTCTCTGAAAGAAACGTACAGCTTGCCCGATGTAAAAACGGTGAACATTCGTGTAACGGTTGCTAGGAGAATATCGGTTTCTCTGTAGAGCTTTTATACGAAGGCGGTGTGTTTCTCGGCGTGCATTAAAACGAGAAAATATGCGGTAGACGTTTCAAGATTTCCAGAGAAAGTAAATATGCAGTCGTGCGTGTAACTCGGGACGGTTCATCAGTCGGTTGGTCTAACTACGGTGATCGATCGCGATGTTATCGTCTATAAATGTTTAAAACCTTTCGACGGGATGTTGATAGAACAGAAATTCGTTTAGTCGTTGCAGAGACGAAGCTTGCTGGATTTGGTCGATTGGTAAAGTATAAATAGTTCTGCTTCCAGTTGGAAACTGTTTTCGTGATAAAGTTTCTCACATTTTGCCTTCAATTTCTGCCATGTCTATTTGTTTCGCAACGTCCTGGCTTTCTAATTGAATATGAACAACCATGTTACTCGTGTATATTTTTAGAGCTTCTAAAGTTCCTTTCGATCGTTTCCCATTTTGTCGAAAATAAATCGTAGGCTTTCGGTTTAAGCTTAAGCGTCCAACGTTAAATCTCGATCTTGTCAACTTTCGTTGAATACTTTCTAAGATTATTCCCATCGTTTATCGTCACCATATTTTAATAAACGTAAACGATGGAATTTTAATCGTTTTGTATTTCCTATACGATCGGCAAACGTAGCGATTCTTATTGGTATGCAGACACCGAGCGCAACCGTTCCGCGGTATTCAGAGGCAGGAAACGAATCTCTTGCTTGGATATCTGCGTCTGAATAGCGACGCATGCACGAACAAAGCGGTCATGAACGAGGAAGTCGGCTCGTGACTCGACGAGCTAGATGCGGACAGAGGATCGGAGGGAAAATTGTGGCATGTTCGTGTGAATCGTCGACGATAGATTCCACGTCGCATGGCTCGTGGCATTTTTACGTTTCCGCGATTTTTCTCTCCCCTCGGTTGAAGCCTGACTCGATTCTCGTGAAAACCGTCGAGGGGAAAGCATAAGAACAAGAAGAAGAACGAGAACGAGAACAGTATCGCGAGTAGTATTCAGAGAACGCGGCTTTGATCGGAACACCGAAGGGATGGAGACTTGGAGAAAATCGTTGTCGTCTCTGGTGTGTACGAAGGTAGCTATTCCATCGCGTATAGCCGTCCTTCTTCGATCGGTTTGCGTTGGAAGGTTAGGAATAGTTGGCGAGCAACGTTGCAAAAGGATCAACGTTCTCCTGTTGAAAATGATGCATTGCCGCGATAATTTCTCGCGATTACCTCCATCGATCTCTCAACGGGGAAACGTTGTATTACGTTGCGTAACGGTTGGAAGCAGTCGGTGTTCGATTAAAACAAAAAGTCGGTGGGTCGAACGTGTGGAAGAAAGGATTAATCTCGTTCGACTTGATGGACTGGGAAATGGACGAGCGAAGAAATCGAACCATTCGTCGGTCAGACGATGAAGCTTTCCGTTGAAATTATCCAAATCCGACGCGCAAAGTAACACGTCTGAATTGACGTGCACGCTTTGCCCGGCATATTTACGTACGCGTTCTCGTTCGATTCGAGCTGCGTGACGAACGAACGACCGGCGCCTTTAATCGAACATCGGCGCAGGTGTTAATTGTCGTGTGCTCGCGTGAAGCATAAAATGGACACCGGGAAACGTGGAGGTCGGCCGTTGGGCGCAGGCAATCGATCCCTGGGAAAATATGCAAAACGCTTCGCGTCGCGTGCACGGGCTGAGGTCTCAGTTATCTTCTCCTCGTAGAAAATCATTTTCATGCTATACACTGTTGTAAAGTAAAGGAGTTATAACTCGAGAGCAGGATATTCGTTGACTTTCAACAGTATCGTGTGCTTCGCCAAGCACGTTGTTTAAAGTTTGCATCGGAACCGAATCGAAAGAGTCGTTATAGAAGCATAATTTGTCGCGCAACTGTTCCCAAGAAAGAAAACACCAGTAAACGGCAACATCTCGTGTCTAAAACCCAGAATATCATAGCTGCCGGCTGAAAAAGTAAAATCACCAGTTTGCATACAGCAACGACGTAGATCGCGATTTGTCGGTTGATCTTTCGCGCTGTAAATACCCTGGTAACGATCACCGCCCCGACGAGAGTCGTTTCTGGGGAACATCAGCATTTGTAGTCACCGGAGCGCCGATAGCGATCGTAGCGGCTCTCTGCGAGGAAAGTGGCAGTCTCCGATAACGATCCGACGAAGAAGAGGAGACGACGATGGCTGTAGCACTTTGCAAATCTGACCCCAGCCAGGGGAATTCGGAATTTTTATTCTCACCTCGGCCGTCAGTCGGTTCTCGTCACTCGCCTTCTTCCGCGGATTCAACGGAAACCTCTCGTTGGGGAAACGTTTCTGGATTAACCCGGTCGTAAAGAGTTCGTGCCCCTTTGTCGCGGTGTATAAAGCCTGCTTGAAATCGTAGAAACGTGAAAAGTTTGCTGTTTCGACGTGTTAACCGTTGTTTAGATAACCCTAACGCTGAATCAAAGATAGGTGATTGTGCTTCTAAGGAACCATTCGTTTTTATCGTAACGTTGGACGACGAATGAAATAGAAAGGCTTCTATCGTAAAGTCTGGTCTAGAAGTTAAAAATCCCACCGCGATCGCGAGCACAGAGGCGCCTGAGCGATTATTGATTCTTTAATTCGTCCCTGGGAAAATCTGACCACGTTAGAATTCAACGGAGCACCTCGGCTAGATCGATCGCGGCAAGGAGAAAAATTGATTCGTCGACGTGACGATGACGACGCCGTCAACGAGCTGAGCAAAGAAGGGTGAGGGACCGATGAAAGAGAAACTGGAACGAACAGTCGATCTCCTCCCTTATTTTGCCCTTCGGCCTGTTTCGACGTCATTTTTACACCACCCCACTGGCAGCTCCTTCCATGTTCAACCTTTCCCTTCTCCTCGTTGTTGCCAACACCCTCTGTGACACTGCCATTCCAAGGATTAATAACTCCGCTTCGAGCCACGCGTAAAACTCTCTTTAATCTGGACCAGCGAGAACGCGTGCATATTACAGCCGCTGGCGTATATCCGCGCGGATACATGGGATGTTTTTGCATACGCACGTCTTTGAGAGCATTCTTTGAAATACGACCACCTGACAAGTATTGCGGCTTTCGGTTTTTATAAGTCGTCATTCGTTTCTGACGACGCTAGCTTATTGTACCACCAAATTCCCCCTTTCTGCTCCTTTTATGGTCGCCCACGACGAGGTTGATAGCGCTTTTTCCTGCGATTCGATCACCCTTAATTACCACGCTGTATGCTTTCCAATTGAATTCTCTGCTTTACCTCTCTCTCTCTCTCTCTCTCTCTCTATCCTATTTTTTTCTTTGTTTTTTTTCTCTTTTTTCGTTTATCGAAGGATCGAGTGGAATAGAGGAACTCGATTTCGGTTCCCGTTTGACCAGACCAGCTTTGCGTCTCGCGACGTCGTTCACAACGATAAAGGCGCGTTTAATCGTGCTTCCCTCTCCGAATCTGCACGTCCGAAAAATCTGGTCGCGATTGTTTGATCCACTCGTATTCCGTCTGCGGTTGTCCGGTCCATTTCATCGATTCCACCTTTGCCGAACGATCTCTTTCCGTCTCGGTCCCTTTGCACGAACAAACGAATACCCTGTGTCCTCTCTGGTCTGGTCGGAGCTATCGAGCGTGTCGGTACAGTTAGGATGCAGCTGCAACATCCTTCCTGCTCGGGAATACCGAGAGACTGTGGATAGTGACGTTTCATTAAGACGACAAAGGCACTGCCCCGTTCTCTGTGTACGTGTTCGTCTCGATTCACCCTCTCCGGTGTCATGTCAAGTAGCTCGGCCACACGAGTCGACCAACATATTAATCTCAAAAGGTTTTGCTAATTTATTTCTTAATTAGCGTTTAATCGTTAAAAGGATATTGCGGAACGTTTGCACGACGGCTTGTAAATCTTATAACTCGGCCCGATGAATTAATCAAACGGAAAGGAGAAAAGCTAGGCGTTAAAATATCGTTGCTTTTGGCGACGTACAAAATCCCACAACTCCGTGAAAAATAACTGTGTCGCTCGCCCACGCGCTCCGAAAACGTTATTTATCGCGGTAATAAGAAAGGGGAAAGTTTACGGGCGTTACCTCGATTCCTGATGGAACCTCCTTCTCCGGGCGCAGTGAAAGTTTGTCCTGGAAGTCGTTCCCTTGACAGATTCCGTGGTTTCGCTGCTTCCTAGACACGTAAAGCTTGGATCTGAAAGTCCAATCAAATTTCCCCTGTAGAAATTTATAGTTGCCTCGTATTGTACGTAGAGATCTCTTTATCAGGAAACGTTCTATCTCTTGCCACGTTGTTCGAATCGCCCCATTCCACGAAGAATCAATCGTAGACTCATAAATTGATTCGAAGATCAAAGGGAGAGAAACCGAGCACGTTTCTCGAGTAACATAGAGGCAAGTTCAGGTTAGCTTTCGACGATGACCAGGCTAGCCAATGCGACGTCCGCCATTATTCAGCGTCCTCACGAGCCAGAGACTTGCACTCGGTTTCATTCGACCAAGGTGGATCACCAGAGACCGACTTGTTCGATGGTCCATCTTCGATCGAAGATTACGTCACTTACACTTTCGTCGTGCAACGGTGTCCAAGCTTCGCTTGATTCGTTTTATGACACATGGCGCACACGTTGAGTCACACCCCTAGCATTTGATAGATTCGCTGAACACGTCGTCCGTGATGAACGTCGAAATTCTTTAGACGTTTCTGCAACGCGACAGCATGTAACGCTTGTTCACGATAAGTGTAGGAATAAAAGTTTGCGTTTAGGTTAACGTATTCCATCGTTCGAAGTGTTATCGGTTCATAAATGTGAATGAGAAAGTGGAGGAACCGAACGAAAGTAACACTGTGAACGAAACATGTTTCAATATTTATGTATATTTCAAATGGCCTAATAATTTAACACAATGCCAGCCACCTTCTATCCCTGTCTACAAATATTTTAATCCCAAACAAACTTAGCTGTACGAATCATCAGTTTCACGAATTTCCATCAACAGATATTCCCCAGCGAAGCACAAAAAACAGACAAAAGTTCTCCATATTTCCCTCCGTAGCCACGCTACTTTTACCTATCAGAAATAATTAGTGGCGTCTGTGAAAAACNTTTTTCTCTTTTTTCGTTTATCGAAGGATCGAGTGGAATAGAGGAACTCGATTTCGGTTCCCGTTTGACCAGACCAGCTTTGCGTCTCGCGACGTCGTTCACAACGATAAAGGCGCGTTTAATCGTGCTTCCCTCTCCGAATCTGCACGTCCGAAAAATCTGGTCGCGATTGTTTGATCCACTCGTATTCCGTCTGCGGTTGTCCGGTCCATTTCATCGATTCCACCTTTGCCGAACGATCTCTTTCCGTCTCGGTCCCTTTGCACGAACAAACGAATACCCTGTGTCCTCTCTGGTCTGGTCGGAGCTATCGAGCGTGTCGGTACAGTTAGGATGCAGCTGCAACATCCTTCCTGCTCGGGAATACCGAGAGACTGTGGATAGTGACGTTTCATTAAGACGACAAAGGCACTGCCCCGTTCTCTGTGTACGTGTTCGTCTCGATTCACCCTCTCCGGTGTCATGTCAAGTAGCTCGGCCACACGAGTCGACCAACATATTAATCTCAAAAGGTTTTGCTAATTTATTTCTTAATTAGCGTTTAATCGTTAAAAGGATATTGCGGAACGTTTGCACGACGGCTTGTAAATCTTATAACTCGGCCCGATGAATTAATCAAACGGAAAGGAGAAAAGCTAGGCGTTAAAATATCGTTGCTTTTGGCGACGTACAAAATCCCACAACTCCGTGAAAAATAACTGTGTCGCTCGCCCACGCGCTCCGAAAACGTTATTTATCGCGG
The DNA here is from genome assembly GCA_019453375.1 of Ctenoplectra terminalis. Classification (NCBI taxonomy): domain Eukaryota; kingdom Metazoa; phylum Arthropoda; class Insecta; order Hymenoptera; family Apidae; genus Ctenoplectra; species Ctenoplectra terminalis. Next base: position 469,445 of record SMSQ01026303.1, on the reverse strand, counting down.
TAATAAGAAAGGGGAAAGTTTACGGGCGTTACCTCGATTCCTGATGGAACCTCCTTCTCCGGGCGCAGTGAAAGTTTGTCCTGGAAGTCGTTCCCTTGACAGATTCCGTGGTTTCGCTGCTTCCTAGACACGTAAAGCTTGGATCTGAAAGTCCAATCAAATTTCCCCTGTAGAAATTTATAGTTGCCTCGTATTGTACGTAGAGATCTCTTTATCAGGAAACGTTCTATCTCTTGCCACGTTGTTCGAATCGCCCCATTCCACGAAGAATCAATCGTAGACTCATAAATTGATTCGAAGATCAAAGGGAGAGAAACCGAGCACGTTTCTCGAGTAACATAGAGGCAAGTTCAGGTTAGCTTTCGACGATGACCAGGCTAGCCAATGCGACGTCCGCCATTATTCAGCGTCCTCACGAGCCAGAGACTTGCACTCGGTTTCATTCGACCAAGGTGGATCACCAGAGACCGACTTGTTCGATGGTCCATCTTCGATCGAAGATTACGTCACTTACACTTTCGTCGTGCAACGGTGTCCAAGCTTCGCTTGATTCGTTTTATGACACATGGCGCACACGTTGAGTCACACCCCTAGCATTTGATAGATTCGCTGAACACGTCGTCCGTGATGAACGTCGAAATTCTTTAGACGTTTCTGCAACGCGACAGCATGTAACGCTTGTTCACGATAAGTGTAGGAATAAAAGTTTGCGTTTAGGTTAACGTATTCCATCGTTCGAAGTGTTATCGGTTCATAAATGTGAATGAGAAAGTGGAGGAACCGAACGAAAGTAACACTGTGAACGAAACATGTTTCAATATTTATGTATATTTCAAATGGCCTAATAATTTAACACAATGCCAGCCACCTTCTATCCCTGTCTACAAATATTTTAATCCCAAACAAACTTAGCTGTACGAATCATCAGTTTCACGAATTTCCATCAACAGATATTCCCCAGCGAAGCACAAAAAACAGACAAAAGTTCTCCATATTTCCCTCCGTAGCCACGCTACTTTTACCTATCAGAAATAATTAGTGGCGTCTGTGAAAAACTCAATGAATATTTTCTTAATCGTAGGCTGGCCAGTGCGCGCGTGTTCCGCACTGTCGAGGGACAACCGTGGAGACGATCGATCGATCCCTGGTTGACGATGACAAAACGACGCGCGGCGTGACACGCGAGACTTGACCCCGTTCCGTCCTATCAAACACCCTCTGTCATATGCCGGAAATGAATCGTCAATGATCCTAATAATGGCGCGCGTTCGGCTCGAGGCTTCGCCGCGCCGCTCCTCCAGCACGATCGCCATTAAATCGAGAACCGCTCCCTTGATTCAGGTCAACGTTATTTTGCCCGAATAATGGCCGTGGCACGCTGCGACCCTCTGCCCTCTCGCCTCTTGGTTTGTCAGAAACTTCACCGGGATTCGGTGTCCCGCTATAATGCATCGATTTAACCGGAAATCGAGGCTGGGTGGCCCACGGTCCGACCGACGTCGAGATCTTTGTTTGATTTTGGTTCGATGGTACGTAACGAACTCATTCGCGATTAAAGGTTGAGGAAAAGTAACGAGACAAGAACAGGAATATGTTGGAGCTATTTTCGGTGCATTTTAGGATAAGTAGTTCTTGATTAATAGGTCATACATTTCTAAATTTTGATCCTAAATATCTGAGTTAGGTTATTTCGTTTCTATAGGATTTGACAATTGCTTTTCCAATGACTGTTTGTATATTTTCCGAGCTCGATGTTCCTGAATATTATACTTTTGAAACACTGCTTATCGATTATTTTTGATACACGGCACACATCTATACGCTTCCCCTTTGTACGTATGTGTACGCAAGTTTATTTGCTACTCGCATCCCCTTGTGACTTCTTCCACAAACACGAGCCGAGTCCCTGGCGAAATTAAAAAATAGAAGGATCGTATCTGGGATTGACCGAGGAGTTTTTACTCCCGTCTATATAAAGAGTCCCGTTGCTACCCAGAGAGAGAGAGAGAGAGAGAGAGAGAGAGGGAGAGAGAGAGAGAAAGGACAAAGAGTGTTAATGGCAGCTCGGGCTTTTCGGGAGACAGAAGATGGAGCGTTTCCAAAATCCCTCGGGGCCGAGCCCTCGCCGATAAACAATTTTCGATGGTCGCGACGGTCCGTGTTTCGTCCATTGCGAGGCTCGCCCTTCTTTCTTTCCTTTGGACCCTCGTCAAAAGCTTACGAACGTCCGTCAGCCTTTAGCCTGTCGATCGAGCAAAGGGACGAGGAAAAAATTCGCCGGACGTCTTGTGGCAGGAAGAAAGTGGTGACCGCCTTTGAATCTTTTATGGACGCGCTTATCGAGCACGAATTCTTCGTTAATTACAAGTCGAACTTTTCTTATAGCTTCTCGCATAACGGGAAAGAGAAACGATTCGAAAATATTTTTGAGGCAGCTCGAAGAAACGAGAGATTAATGGAAGCAGGCTGGTTGAAAGTTTCGACCGTTACAAGGGGAAAAGTTGCGGCGAGTTTTTCCCCGGTAACGTTACAAAGCCATCGTTGAATAAATAAGAATTCCTCTCAGTGTGCTCGCTTATCCGCTCTGATCTCCAGCTCTTCGCCAAAAAAAAAATTTAATTTCTCCCGAAGAAAAGGGTCGGCAAATATCTCACCGTTACGCCGAAACCCGCGGCGAAATAAAAGAATACCAAAAACCACGGGAAAAGGAAAAGTTAACCAGTTACGTTTTATTTTAAGCCCAGCTCGTTCCAAGTCCGTGGCTAATCCCCGCCGCCATAATTTTATTTCCCGAGTCGGTTCTAAAAGCAGCTCCCAGAGAGCAAGAGGTGGCAAGGTGGCGAGGGCGATGTTAGGCGCTCTGGGTGGCAGCAACGAGTCGTTCGTAAGTCTAGTTTAACCCTCCACTGGCTCGAAAATATAAGAGACACGAGGCTGCCTTCGTAGCCCGCTATCGAATCCATTCCAAGGGCCAATATCGTAAAGAGGAGAACGCGTCGCATCTCGTCGCAACCCGTCGCATCCCGTCGCCTTGCTTCGCCGGGATTTTTCGCGAAGCCGGCCAGGGTTTAGGCCTCGTTCACAGCCCGTCGAAGTTCGAGGCTTTTCCCCGCATGAATCTTATCTACGTGCCGCAGGCGTGCCACCCCTTCCTTCCGCTGCCTCCACCGCCGAACCCAGGCCACCTCACGGCTCCTTATTTCCCCAGGAGCCACGATCGACCTCGTTTTAGCCTGGCATCTCGCGTCTATCGACTTCCACGTTTCATTTCGTCAAGTCGATCCGGTGTGCTTTCGTCGACTCTGTGCTTTTCGCGCCACCCCTTCCGGAACAGCGCAGATAGATAGATCGGTGAAGCTGGGAGACGAACAGAGCCGCGTTTCCCCCCTGTTCTCCACCGTTCCTTCTATTCTCGCCTCTATTCCTCGTTCGTTCCGCAGGAGTCTTCATTTCCTTCCTCTATTCTGCCCGAACGATCGACTGCAAGAGAACGTCTCGCTTCCCGAATGGATCCTCGGATCTCTTTTCCGTTCCCCGTCTAGTTTCGTCGACTCCTCGTTTCGACGTTTCACGGGACTCACGATGCTATTCGATTCCGTGGCTGCTCGTCGATGAAACGACGAACCCCATCCGCCCCGTAATTCGATCGAGAAATATGAAGATACCCGAAACGATTCTAACCGAAAGGGTTGCAGAAAACAAACGGCTAAAACCCGATGAAAACGCGTGCGTATTCTTGGTCCGACTTTCTGAAAAATCTTTGTCCTACCTACTCCCTGTTCCGCTTCGCTCTTCGAACGTTCGCGGATCGTCTCGAAAAGCCTTCTTACCCTAGATCTTTCTCTTTCACTCTCGGTTCTCCCTAGCTCTTCTTTTCTTCTCGTTCTTCGTTCCACGCCTGGCGTTCCCTTCGGCTAGCACCACCCAGTGATTCGGCCCTTCGCGCTCTCTGATCCTCCGTTTGCTCTGCTCGAGTTTTCCACTCGACAATAGAAGGAGGAATCGAGACTCGGCATCGAGGCTCAATCAACAATGCCTTACATCGAACCCCAGCTTTCGAATATATATATATATAATATATATCTCCTGGTGACGAGCGGTTCCCTATAGTTGGTAGATGCCTCTATAGAAAAGAAGCTGGCATCATCGTCGATTCGTACCGGCAACCACAATCACTCCTCGTCCCAGTCAGGCCTGAAATCTAGCAACCGACGAGGAAGCTCCAGAACCGCGAAAACGAATCGAGCATTCGATCATGGAGAAGAGAAGAGAAGAGAAGAGAAGAGAAGAAAAGAAAAGAGAATCGNGGAAGCTCCAGAACCGCGAAAACGAATCGAGCATTCGATCATGGAGAAGAGAAGAGAAGAGAAGAGAAGAGAAGAGAAGAAAAGAAAAGAGNGTTGGTAGATGCCTCTATAGAAAAGAAGCTGGCATCATCGTCGATTCGTACCGGCAACCACAATCACTCCTCGTCCCAGTCAGGCCTGAAATCTAGCAACCGACGACGAAGCTCCAGAACCGCGAAAACGAATCGAGCATTCGATCATGGAGAAGAGAAGAGAAGAGAAGAGAAGAGAAGAGAAGATAAGAAAAGAGAATCGCAGGACGAGCAGCCACGGGAAAGCTTTGAGCAATCATATGCGACGCTGTCGTAGGTTCTCGTTTGCAATTTAAGGTTCCGCCACGAGAGAAATAGGATTCGTTCGATTTTTTCGTGGCTCGTTTTCGAGCGTGCACCAACCCCGACAGTCTTTCATTTGAATCATTCTTGCAATAAGATTACACGACGCGTCTCGTCCTCGCTGCGGTGCCCGATCGCAGAAGGTTACCGCGTCCGGTCTTTCATTTGTCGCAACTCCGACCGTTTCACGAATCCTTTGCTACTCCCCTTTCTCCGACGAATCTCGTGTTCCTCGTTTGCTCGTTCCCTGGCAGTATTACGAACGAAACAGGCACAATTTTGGCCCATCGTTGTCTTAAGTCTCGTCGCGAAGAAAATAGAGTATTCGAGGCGATTTCATCTCGCTCGGTTTGGCACGCGGTTAATCGACGGGAAGGTTCACGATCTTGATCCTTGGGATAACCCATTGTAGCATGGAATTGGGATTTAGTCGTGGGGCGTGTTGAACGAGTTGAATAATGCCGTTCGACGTTCCATAGACGTTTTGTATCGAGACGGGAGGTTAGTTCTTTTGTACGCCGAGATCCTTATTGGAAACTCTCGGTTATTCTTGCGAGAATTTCTCGCGGGGGATGATTTATCCCCGACGGTGTTCGTCAAATTTTGCCAGCAGTTGGGAACATCGAAACGTAATTTCTGGTCGATCGACGTCTTCCATTGTGTCGAGAAGCCTTCGGTGTTTCCCTGTTCCAACGGAGAGGGAGAATTTATTAGCCTCTAGGCAGGTTGATTAGGAGCTTCCAAAGCGTAGATAGTCGATCCGCGGTAATACCACGGTGAAAGTTAGTACACGGGATTCCTAGATGCTCTGTGAATTCCTGTGGAGCGTGTATTGCATTCAATACCTAGGGACGCGGGGGATGAGATGCGAAAGTGACGGGACTCCGTTAGATTCTCCAGACACTTTGGACAGCCGTGGCTTTGCTAGGAAGCCGGCTGCTTCGAAGCACGGATTTCTCCCGGTAACGTGAAACCTTCGAAGCCACGATAAATCACCGTTATTAACGCAATCGTTTAACGCGAGAGCTCTGCCGTGTGACGTTAATCGAATCTTCGTCGTCTCCTGCTGAAAACGCAACCATGCCCCGAACATTCGTCATCTCTGGCAACGTCGCGAAGATTCACGAGGTCAGGGAAGACGTTTCGGAGATCTGGGTTGCCAGGTACGGCCGCGTTCCCATCCACTTTGACGGGGAATTCGCATTGGCAGGGATCTGAAGAGCGTTTCTCAACGTCACGATCGAACGCGTCGAGCCTGTCGACGGGGAATATCGACGCTCTATCGGTAGGATCGGAACTCGAGCTGTACTCTACATAGGCACAATTGAATAGGTCGCTGAACGAACCGTATTCGAGGACGAGATAAAAGGACTATGGTTTATCCTTTCCCCTCAGGAGATCGTGAACGGCCGGCAACGATTCGATGGAAGCAGCACCACCGATTCGCTCTCATGTTTCACGCGTTAACGCCAGTTACATCGCAATTTCTCTCCATGTCGCGTCCAGCTGCGAAATTTTCCATCCACCGTCCGATCCGATCGTTCCCTTGTTTCGCTCGACGGCAACCATAATCCCTGGCTTAGCTCGAGGAAACGTTTCCACGAATCGATTTCATTTGTATGCAGCGATCCCCGACGCGACCACGGATCTTCCTCGAGTTCTCGTCACGCTGAATCTCGTGAGCATTTTTCAACGTCACGCCCGAGAGCAACCAGTCCATCCTCGACGAATATAGGCGTCGTTGTTGCGACAGACTCGCGGAATCTACTGCAGCTGCAACCGTTGCAACGGTTCCAATGGTTGCATCGTTCTCGCGAGCGAACCGCGATTGAATACAAAACGACGATTACCAGTGGTACGTGGGTGATTTGACAGCACGCCAACCAGAGAGAAACGGGGAAGAAGGTATCGGAAAGGGAACAGAGGAACGACGTGGATCGGCATACAGTGCCTCCCGGGTTTCGGATGCATCGTCAGGGTGAACCTTCTCGCACCGTTTCACCTTTCTCCATTTTCGTTCTCCTTTTTGAAACGCGAGAGAAAGAGAGCCGACCGAGAGAGCCGAGAAAGGGGCTGAAATAAACCATGCTACTACGGCTGAGTCGAACCGAGGAATATCGGTTTCGACTTTTAGACTTGGAATTTACAATTCGTTTCCTACACTGGAACAAGCACGTTCCATCGGTTGTTGGATGAAATCTGTTATGGTTGCTAGAAACCGTAGTCGGAAGGGATCGATCAATTCACAACAGGAAACGAAATGTTCGACGAAATATTGTTACGCGGCTGAGTTTTTACCTAGTCGGATCATCGGTAATTAGTAATCATGTATCGTTTAATTCGACGTTGCGCACCGCTTCGCCTCGTAATGGCGTTTAACAAACACAGCTACGGTTATTTCCCATGCGTGTTCCAAAGGGTCGAGAGTTCGTTATAAACCGCGCGCACGCGATACATCTGTCGCGATCGTTGATCGAGGATAATTATTAAAAATTCCCGTTTGAGCGGCCAGGAAATCGGTAACGCTTTGCAACCGTTATTACGGATTAATTCGAACGGCCAGCTTATACCGTGCCTCCATTGCCATCATCGTTATGTCCATTCTCCTCTTCCACGCACCAAATCCGAACAACATTGCGCGCTTTACTCGTTTACACACCGCGCGCGCATGCAATTACTCGCGTCCCGATTACCCGACCCGATTAACTATCTCGACAAAACCGACCAGCAAGGATCCTTCGTCCCCGAGGTCAAAAACTTTCAGCCAGTCGAGCAAGCGTTGGGTGAACGATTCTTCTTGATCGTCACAGCGGAAGAATCGCATCAAAGCCGCACGGTCGGTAGAAAATTCGAGACCATGGATAAGAGTGTCGCTGAAGGGAGAAGAATTCAGCTTAGTTTACCGTCCAATTTACCGGATACAATGAAGCTCTTCGGCAGTATGTTATACCATTCTCGGAGAAGTTAATCTCAAACCTGAAACGTAATCTCAGACGCAAACAGCATCGACCGTTTAAATCAGAAACTCTAGACACGAATCCATTACTCCTCCGCGTCTCTTGTATGCGTAACAGAATTCTCTAATTCTCGAACAGTTGTCTTCGAGAAGTAGGCTATATATCCGTTAGACAGGTGGAGGAATGGAATAAAGGAGGTAAAAGCGCGAAGAGGACCAGAGAACGGGACTACGAAGGAGGCAGCCTAGAAGATACGTACGACGCGCATGATCGTCGTCGAGAGGAGCCGGACGAGGTAGTTATTCAAACTATTCGAGAAGCAAGGAATTTCCTGCAGCCTGTTACTACCCCTCTGCCGCGTCCAAGAGGCACCCACGATGATGGAGGAAAGGAGGAAGGGTGGCGTACGCGTCTATACCGTTCGTTCGTGCCATAGTTTCCCGTTGTAACCGCGATCGAACGTCCGCCACCCCTGCGGCGTTCCTCGCGCCAACCAACTCTCCCCCCTCGAGAAGCATTGTGGCCCGTGCAATTTGTCTTCGCGTCGATGAATGGAATTACGTGGCGTCGAATCGCCAACGGCACGATTAAACGCCGGAACGGTGGCGGATTGACAACCGGTACAGCGGCAATGGCGACCGCAACTTTATTCACCGCGAAGACAATGCGTGCGGGAATCGGGTCGAAGGGTGACGCCTGTTTCTCCGTCTCTCTTCATCGGTGTCGAACGGACGGAACGTTATTGCTCGTTCGACCGGGGATATCGGTCCCTAATGAAAAATTAAGGGAGCCACTCGCCGTTTACACCGGTCTTGATCGTCCATTGCTTTTTACGACCCACTGGAATTGCGCGCCGTTTCTCCGCTCGTTGCCGCGTTACGCGCACCCGATCGCTATTAACGTTTACGAAATTCGCAAGGCTCCTTGCCGGTCTGAAACGGTACGATTTTACTTTGCTTTTCGTTCTTTTTCTCCGCGTCCTTTGTTAGATTCGCTTCCTATAATTTTATAATTTTACTCTCTCCTTCCGCTTGCTCCAAAATATTCAATTCGTTCTTAGTTTCATGCTAGTTTAACAATAATCACCTTCGGCTACAATTGTCCGCCAAAAACCATTCTCGAAGGGGCAACCACTCTAGAATTCCTACCACGATCGGGACGTTGTCCTGAAATTATTTCCCGAGCATGTAAGAAGCGTTCCCGTGGACAATAAACGCTCGATAAGAAACGGATATGGGTTGTTCGCGGCGACAGGTAAATCCTACCCGGCGCATGGTCGTGCCCGGTGGTAGTCGCATTATACAGGCAAAGTACGTAGTCGTCGTCGATATTGGCGACACGGACGGCAGTCGTAAAAGATTCTCCGGTGCAAGCGGAAGAGCGAAATCCTCTCTCGTGATCGGAATAACGAGTCCCGTCTGAGCACGGCCGATCGAGTGTGCGTGAATGGGACCCGCGAGGCCGAAGAAAAGTTTCCAACGCGATGGCGAAGGGGATGAACCAAGAGAGGGGGCGCGCGTTTCAAGTGGCGATCGAGAAGCGTCGAGTCTGATTTCCAGGCGATGCTATGAATTTTATTACGAGCCTCTGGTTCCTCCCGATCCCTCCCTTTGCTTCTCTCTTCTCTCTTCTCTCTTCTCTCTTCTCTCTTCTTCTCGCGAGCACAAGCACGAAGAAGACTCTGGATTACCTTTTCTACCGACTAATCAAATTCGGAACAATGAGTCTTTGGGGACGGCGACGTTGCAGACGACCCGGAACGATTCTTCACGGTCCTTGGCTCTTTAAAGTCTGCTCCTTCGTTGCTGGGATCGCTACGTTGACGCGATAAAGCGAGAATATTAAGGAAACAGAATCGTTCCGTGTCCATATTCATTGGGAACGATGAATATTTGTTTGTACCTGGTAGCTGAATCGTTAATCTCGAGCTATATTCGCGGAATTTAATTGCCACTTGCGCGGCATTTGGAAAATGGGTTGTAACTTTCGGCGTTATTTCCATTAGGTGAAAAATAAATTACTCGACCACCGATCCAACGATTATTGTTAGCCCAAAAGAATAACGCTTTCGGGCGGTGACGAATTTTAACCAAAAAAAACCCGCGAGGCTTCAATATTAGCGTCAATTCTTCAAACGTGTGTCGTGCAGAAGGCTAGTTTATGTCCCGATTTAAATTTTAATCAAGCGCGCAACGCCCTAGTTCGATAAATATTTTTGGTTAAAACTGATGCGCTGATTTCCTCGTACAGCTCGCCAAACGCACGCCAACCTCTGTCCGCCTTTTCCCCTCTTCTTGCCCACCGATCCGCCATTCGTTGCGGTTAATTGGATTAGCGCGTTAATTTTCAGTCGGTAGTTTTAATCTCGGAGCAGATTCGTATGCAGATTGGCATGGCCACCTTTCGCGTGGCGCTTCCAAGTCGATTATTCACCGATTAACCGCGTACGGCTGAATTCGAGACTATTTCACGCAGAACTTTGCTGTTCGATGTATCTTCCGAAACTTTTACAATCTATCATAGAACGTTTCGTTCGTGTCTATGGCTACTTAATATCGGCATCGAAAACAAGCTCTTCTGGAAGAATTCCATCAAACATGCTCGCTCGAGTTATGGCTCCTTGATATGCTGCAACCTCGTGAAAAGTAATAGTCACGTTATCTGGGTTAAACGTCCATCGTTCGCCGCTGGATCTTATTTTCTAGAAGGCCACCCTATGCAGAAGACAGAGGTGGAAGAGGAGAAGGATGTAATAACGCAAAGAGCATCCACCGAGGAGTGGTCTCCAGGTACTCGACTCCTCTTGTTCGCCTCTTCTTTTGAGCATTGATTTTCCTTGGGCTAGCTGGTTGATCCTTATTGCGATTCAGGTTCTTGAATCGAAGAGGTAAAGGTTACGTGTCGAATTACCCGATCCATTCCAATAATTTTCGAAACCATGTCTGACGGCTCGGTTTCATCTCAACTGTCTGCCCTTTAATTCCATTACCGAACGTCGAAAGTTACCCTTTAATAAGCCACCGTGTCGAGGTTCGCGAGAAATCAAAAGATCGAGAAATTACGCTTCCGTTCTCTCTCAAACTCTCTTTCTCTCTCTCCCTTTCGTGTACCGTTTCTTTATGGAGTCGATAATAGAGCGAGAAAGCAAAGGGACAAGTAAAGAGAAAAGGGGTGGCGATAGGTTCGAGAAGCGAGCAGGCAACGTCGTTCACTGCTAACAGGCGCAAATGGACGCTCGTTCGCGAGGAATACGACCAGAGAGAAAAGACTGGAAGAGAAAACGAGCGGACAGATAGAGACACAAAGGCAAGCCAGGGAAAACGGGATACCTTTATTACCAAACGGAGAGAGAACCGCCGGGAGAAATAGAAGTGACTGGTTCTCTCGTGGTCGTCTTCTTGGACGATGGCAGGCTGCCAGAGGGTGGTCGGATTAAAGGGAGAATACCGTATGGATACGCGAAAACCTATGGGACAGGGAATCCATGGGAACCGTGAAACGACACTGGCTGCAGACCATTTTCGATGTAAAATAAAACATTACGAAACGACTATCAAAGAGGGTGCACATGGTGCTTTCCCTTCACGCGCTCTGTACTCGTGGATAGTAGAGACTTTGTCGTGTTAAACAGGAACACGCGAGATCGCGATATTAAAATGCCCGATTAACCGAATGCGATACTTCTCGTCGTCATTGGTTCGCGACGTTCGTCGCTGAAACTCGTGACGTTTGTATTGTTACAACCATGTAGTGTTTTCCGATCATTTTGCAACGATTTATATTTGCGACAGAGCACAAATTCGCTTCAAAGTTGAGACCTATCTACGCGAAGCGATTCCGTGAACTTGGATCGCTAAATACCACGCTGACTGATCCTCCCTTGCACTTCTCCGCCTCGCTCGATGTTTAGTCAATGATTGAGTAATTCCAGTCAGAGTCTCGCGCTCGAGAAACCCAACTACATGACCCTCGTACACGCTGAACTGCTCGATTTCGTAGTCGAGTTCCTCTTATTTAGATTCAGACGTAGCAGATTTCCGAGCGAAAGGAGCTTCTAACCGCTAGCCAATTCCCGTGAAATCAGTTATCATTTCCAAAGTATTTCCGGTCGAGTTAAGAGCAGAAGATCCAGAATAGAGGGAGAGACGAGGAGTTAGCGTGACGGGGGGAGGTGGAAAGGGGGTAAGGAATGGGGGTTGGTATGCAGAACGTCGAAGGAGAAGCGGATGACTCGGTAGCGAGCTACGCAGCTTATTCGGGAATGGAATAGGTCTAGATCGAAGCTGGGATTGAGCAGGGTGATCGATGAATGGTAGGTGGGTTGGCTTTTCAGGATCGACCGTTAGGAGATTGACCCCTGTCAGGGGTTTCTATTACGTTCTTGGATTCTGAGGTATAAAAGGTACATAGGCTCGCCTGCTGAGCATCGTTCTCCCTCTTCCTTTCTTTATTTTCATCCCTCTTTCCTTGGCCTTTTTCCTTTTTGCTCTACCCTCGCTCTTTACGAGCAGCTCCTCAAAGAAGACGAACGAACGGCTGACTTGAATTATGCTCACCGATTTTCATCTCCCCCCCCCCCGTTGGAAGATTAGGTTTAAGCCACGCGTTGCAGAAGCCACGATTTTCTCGGATCGGTGATAAAATTATTGTGCGCTGAAAAGAGGGAATGTATAAGATCACGGAATCGTTTGGACGCGAAGAAATATAAAGCGGTTTCTTGCTGTATTTCGGTTCTCCTAATCGATTTATCGATCGATCGCTTCCATAACGGGGGATGGAACGTGCTTCGACATTGATTTTCGATGAAATCTATGTAACGTTCTGTGGGGTGGTCCATAAGGGTTGCAGGTTTTGGATAGATGAATAGATGATAGTTAGCTTGGTTAGATCATCGTAGACGAGGATCTCCGTGGATGTCCTCTTTAGAGGAGCTGTGTGTGTGTGTCTGAATATATTCTATGAAATTGATGAAAATCTTTGTTGCAGATTTTTAGGAGTTTTATGTTGTCGGAGGAAACATCCTAACAACTTAGCTTCGCATTAATTCCGTTAATATTCTAATAGGTTTAACGCGATAACCTGGAGAGATCACAATTTTATTACCATTACCGTGGTTGCTTATAAATATTACTTACGTGAAATTCTTTTTTAAAATACAATGTATTCCTTCAATTAAGTTACCCATTTTTCCCCGAGGAAAATAAATAGTGAAAACGTTACATTTACGCTTCCGTAACATTATTAAAATATTCTTACCACCGTTTCAAAGTTCGAACGAACACGTACTAACCAAAAATTATATTATTCAGCAATTATGAAGCGAAAATAACTGAGGTACGGATAAAAATTCGTGCGAAATTAAAACTATAGTAGAGAAGTTAACATGTTATTACTGTTGTTAATAATTTATAAATACTTTTAATTCTTCCTCAACGATTATTTGTTAAATGCATAAATCTGATTGCTTTAATACGCTCGTACATCTTTTTATTAAATTCCATTCGAGTATTTTTATCGCCTGTTTAAAATTCATTTGTCTAAATTGTACAGAAAAAAAAAAAATCAACAATTTAAAACAAAGCAATTACATTCGGCAATTTCTTCCGAACAATCGTGAATCAAACGAATACTCGATCGACACAATCGAGCAAGACAAAAATCGTCGACTAAATTCACTTCGTTTCTTCCTCCGCTCTTAGCCAATACTCGGCGTGGCCGAAAGTTGGCCGGCTAATAAATTCCGAATCCTGGAATCGGAACTTTATTTCCACGGCGAATAAAACAGCAGTGTCGCTGGATGATTTACTCCGTTGCTCGACCCGGACACAGTTTTACCGTACTCTCTGAATATTCTCGATGCGCTGAACGCTCCTCAGGGGGCGGGGTATATTTCCCTTTATCAACTTCGCGGTCTCGTCTACTCGAGATTGGATAACTTCCGTTATTTCGTGGTACATGAAAGTCTGTGGATCTTACCGTGGTCGATGATGCATATCGAATGGTTCGTTGAGGGTAGAAGTTGGCGAATCTCTCGAACACAATCGTTCCCCGCCTACTCTGACAATAGCCTCCACTCGTCGACCTCTAATTGGGTGTACGGGGTGACAAGAAGCGGTCGTAAAACACGTCGTCGATCAAATATTAATGCGTGCACGTGGCCAAAAGGCGAGCCAAAGGTTTCGAGCACCTTATTGTTTCTGCATTCTGCAGCTCGATGGCCGTTTTACGACGCCAGCCAGCCTCGAACTTTCCCGGCCACCTGATTACCGTGTCTGACCCATTTCGCGGTTATACTACTGCAGGCGCGCGCTTAAGATGTTGCCGGCGCTCGTAAAATATTCAATAAGCGAGATTACTTGGTGTAACGATTTTACGGGTACCCCGGAAGCTCCTCGAACCGCGATCGCTCGATTACGCGAATTGTGTCGTTATAACTTCCACTTTGGCTGACGCGGCTCCGTCTTTGAACACAGGTATTTTCCAACGGGTATAAATATAGACAGTTTGTCCATCGTCGCGTGTGCATAACAGGTTGAATATTATTTCTGAAATATTCAAAGGAATAGATAGAAACGTGATATATATTTTTTCAATCTAAAAAAGTCATTTTTTATCCGATGCAATATTTCCGTTGCGCATCGATTCGTCGATAGGAAACCAATAGATAAATTGATTTATCGATAGAAGATAAAGTCTTGGAAGAACAAAAAGCAAAGGACAGTGGCAGGAGAAGTAACTTTCCGTTACTTATGTAGGTCATCGGCCTAGAAAATCTGTTTTCTCTCGCGCCGGGACGCCAAGGGCTCCGGCGAGAGCCCTAGTTTATTGCGCCACGAGATTGCGAGACCCGGCGGCGTGTGACAAAGTGCTTGCATTCGCATTACGTACTCTTGAGAATCGTACAAATCTACCATACTTGGTTTCCACCATCCCAACCACCATACGATTCGTCTCAAGGATCATATCACCCTTCGTCGCCAATCAATCCACAGAGCTCTAAATTCAAAACTTCTCAACATCGTCCGATTTGAAGAGACCTTCCAAACGAGATGGCTTCACGAACAACTTATCCCTCCTTTCCGACTTCTTTCTCGGCAAACGAACGCGAAGAGGTCGAAGAGTTTAAGCGCCCGATCTTGCAAGACAGCCGCGCGCCTTTACGACTTAACTTACGACACCCACTTTTTCCCTTCCGTCACACCTAGCAGGCGTGACTTAAGCCTCACTTTCGAAATTGCACGGCAGAGGGGGTGGATCGGTGGGAGAATGGTAGCAGGGTGGTGAACGGAGCTCACGGTGTGCCGCTCGAATGAACCGGCTGTGGCCGAGGCTTCCTAAGACGCTCCCGGGGATGGAATGAGTTTTCCGGACGATTTAGTCAGGTATTTATTCGGTCCTCCCTCACCGACATCTTCGCGGTTCTCGCTCCAGGGACCATCTTCTGGGAAATGCCCGACATAATGTACCGTCGTCGAGGTACTCGCGCTCTTTCCCATCCACGATTCACGGTGGCCCTTTTATTGTTCTTCCCAACATCTTTGGTCCCGTTTCCATACTTACTCCCCTAAACCGTTCCGTCTTTCCCCGTCGTTGGTTCGTTCCCTCGGAATGGGATCCGTTCCCAGTGGTTTAGAAGGAGAATTCGAGGAAAGGAGGGTAGCAAGATGGAAGACGGAGATGTGGCGACGGGAGGGGATGTCGTGCAAATTGCCACGCGCCGCATCATCTCCGGGGATCTCGCGGTAACTTCTCGCTCCCGAAGAAACGCTCCGTATATCGTGACCCGTTCGCGCATCCCGTGAATTTCTATTTGTCCGATCGACGAAGTCACGTTCCTGCTGCCAACCAGAGATAGAAACCGATCGTAACGTGGCAATTTACAATCGAGGGTTGCTTACGTTCCTTTAGTCCGTACTCGGACCGGTGACTGTATCTGAATTTCGTCGAATCACCCCTGAGGGAATGGGAGAGACGATCGGGAAGGCCTCGGAATTGCGAAATTGGGAAAAATTTCGCCGTCGAATCGAACAACGCTCGCGAACGTTATCGAATTTTACGCGTGTATATTTCCGATCGCTCCGCCTCCTCCTGTCCGATAAATAATTCTTATCACTTGGAGATTTAACATTCCGCTTTACGAAATTAAATTGTCATCTGTCGCGAAATTACGCATGAATATTTATGCTACGATACTGACTCGACGTTTTTAAATTGGCGGCTGGCATCACTCGGAGGTGCATCGAAACCGAGCCGCACAATCTCGATTCCTGGAACATCGAGGCGAAACGAGAAACAGAGGGCGGAGAGAGGAAAATAGAAAAAAAGGAACGAAAGCCGAATTGGCTAGCGAGAAGAAAGAAACGACACCAAGAGAAACGGGCGGTAGCAATATCGTCGATCGTTGAGCCTAAAGTAACATCGGGCAGTCGCTTCTTTCTCTCGGCTTCGGCGCTGACTCGCCATAGAGACCGGCTGCAATCGATAGGACAGTCATCCCTGCCTTGGTTCCCTGCTCTCGCCACCCACACTACTTAGTCTACCTCTCTTTTCCACTCTTTCGCGTGGCATGGTGTACGCGGGCCAGCAACGACCACGAAGATTAATCATCGGTCGATTTTAATATCGCCGCTGGTATCTATATCGTGGAGCCGACGAGAAGAGCGGAGAGAGGGGTACTGATAAAGGGGGAGGAGGTTCGAGCTAGCTATCGGTGCGATGTAATTTATTAATTCATTTCTACGCCGTAAGAGCCAAGCGATAATTCTAATTTGACCGACCGCTAAGCGCTTTCCGATTCAACGAGAAGCCGTGGAAAATTGAATCGGCGTCCCGTTGCTTTACGTAAGTCGACGAGGCAGACTTAAAGGGGTTGGATCGGTATTGGCCTCGACTCGAGGGGCTGGAGAAGAGCGTGTACCCTTTCCAGCCTTACGAACCCTCCGCGTGCAGTCACGTCCCGGGCTGCTCCGTTAGACCGGGGACCGAGTTTCATTAACGTCACGTGTACTGTCAGAAATAGTCCTCGGAGAATACCGCGGACGTGTACACACCAAAGCAAGCCGGTGAACAGATAGAGAGAGAGAAGAGTGTCCCTGTTTCGCGACAGTTCTGACAGATGCTTAATATCACCGATGCCTCCGATTAATACTTCGGATTACGAGACGTTAGAGAGCTCCGTCGGTGATCTCCGGATGAAAACTCTTTTCTACTTTAATCGATTCTTCCTCGATGTGCTATTCATTCCGATACGCAATTAAATACAACTCGACGATGTAATAACGACGAAATTTCATCGACGAGATCGTGGCGCACAAATTTCGACTCGTTACGATTTATTTTTGCCCGGTAAAGAATTTTCATTAAACGTTCATATTTACAGCCGAACGAAGCCTGTTAATGTTTCACGCTCGACGGATCGATCCACGTTAACGAGGCCAATGATATAACGAAAAATGGACAGGGAATGTTACGTATTCCAAAATATGACTCGTTATATCGGTAGTGGTGGATTTCTTTTGGAAATAAAGCCGCGAACGCGTACCTCGCGCGCCTGGCGGGATCCGGAAATTGAAATAAACAGCGACAGCGGAAAGTTTACGTGCCATCCATTCGCTCGTATAAATGTGTCGAGTGTTCCAGCCGGTGGAAATCGAGGTAACTCGAGCACCGTCGCGGAGAATTGTTCCGAATTCTAATGAATTTTGCGAGATCGTAAATCTTGCGCCGCCGTTGCGACGATCAGCTCCTTCACCCGAAGAACTTACGGTAAACTGACGCGCGGAAACTTTTGAAATCACCCTACACAATTGTTTAAACCGTGTCGTTGAGTGACGATAGAAAGATGAAGAAATTCCTTGCGGTTAAATTAGCATCTTCGTTATTATTTCCAATGTTAATTACTTTTAATGTCTGCGCCGGTAGCTAAATTCCACTACCCGAGTTTTCTGCAGCAATAGCAAACACCTAAATCTACTCATTTCCAAAACGCGTATATAATTAGGAAACTGAATGCTCGATGAATACAGATTATAAAGTAAGCGTACACGGTGCAAGAGGATTACGGACTATGCTCGTCGGCGTACGAATTCACCGTTACACCCATACTGATAAACGCCTTATTTGCGAATAACCCGTCAGAGTGGTTGAATTTTCTTATACTCCTACGCTTTATTCGTGTATAAAAAACTCGTGTATAAAAATCAATCTTGTTAAACAACTCTCAAACAAGTAACATTAATTTTGTACAAAATATATTTGATCGAGTTCGAGAGAAAAATTTTGGAGGGTCAATTTCGATACCATAACATTCTCGGTCTCTTTGATCTAGTGGTTACGGTAACACAGGGAAACAGGTGTTCGATCTACATTTTATGCGAGAAGAATCCAACCGGCGTTGTTTCCATTGTCGATCGCGGCTGTCTCGAGCACGACGGGTTAGCTCACGTAGAAAATGCGACACGATCCTCATGGGGTGCACGGCTTATTGGAGGGTCATGGAATTCGAAATTATTGGCCCGGTGCTCATCGAGCCCTGTTCCCATTTCCCCGTTGACGACGATGGCACAGGTGCGTCGCCTGCGGTATCGCAGTCTCGAGACGAGCCGAAACATCGCGCCGCTCGTGAATATCGATCGAGGAACTCGATTAAAATGTCGCGACCCGCGGCGTTGCTTGTCGTTATTAATCGAACAAGTCCGTGAAAACGAGTCGATACGATACGTTGGATTTGTTGATTCTAGGATAAACAAAACTACGACCGTCGCACGATTTTACTATACGCTTTGTCCTGTATTCAGATATGCTTGAATTTTGAAACGTCTTACGAAAGTGAATCGAAACAATGCTAACGCGATGGTGTTGGGTTTTTGTTACAGAAGAGCTATTTTGACGAATCCAGACCTTCTATCCAACACGCCGTGGTCCCGGCTGTTGGAGAACGACTTTTGGGGCACACCCTTAAGCGAACGAGGCTCCCACGGAAGCTACAGACCCCTCTGCGTAGCGACCTTTCGTCTGAATCATCTTTTTGGAGGCCTCGAACCGTGGGGTTATCATTTGGTGAACGTCGCGTTACACGCTGCCTGTACCGTGCTGGTGGTCAGAGTCGCCAGAAAGGTAAAGCACGTTACTCGTAGATAATAATGTTAATCAAGTGGCCAGGCTGGTTGAAATTTATCGGTTATTCAAACAAGAAACTAATTCGGGGCAAGGATAGGGTGGAGGCTTGGAGATTCGACTGGTTCATCTGCTTTTCGATTAACGTCGAGCACGCTGCTCGTTCGCTGGCCAGATTTTACGTCAGAGCGGCAGAAAACGAGATAATAGTGACACCTGTAGAGCGTACGTCACGCGGACTTGATAATACTAGACGTTATGACGGCCTGTTGGAAATAAAATTTTACCAGTCCATTTAATTCCGGAATATTACGTTAATAATCGTGCGCACCGCGTCGACGTCCTCCCTTGACGGCCACGCGTGTCACCTGCCACGGTTATCGTAATGGAAATGCGATTACCAGGGGAAATTCGTTGTTTCGTTTCAAGAGCTTCAGTTCCGCTCATACTTTCAGCTATTTCAATCCCGCCGAATAATACTGGCCGGGCCATTGTCGTCGGCATTTCCGGGAATAACTAGAAACGTTTTTGATCTCGCGGTATTCACGAAATATCAAAAGCTCGTCACAAAGGCGCTACTCTACGCGCAACAGCTGAAGCCGTTGACCTATCGCTATCGGAATCTGTCTAATTTTTAATTCGAAAAAATCAATACAAAGATCTCACCGATAGAACATCTTTCTCCAAGTATTCAAAAACGTCGTTTGTAACATTCATCGGATCGAACTAAGTATCCTTTCTTGTTTCATCCTCTTTCCCGTACCTATCCCGCTGGTCCATTTAGCAGATTAACAGAAATTGCCGAAGAGCAGTTAGACCGCTCCTATTCCCATTCTCTTGAGAAGAGCCAGTTCATTGTCCCCGATTGTAAAGACTACGCTAAAACGCTCGCCACCTCCGTCCCATGAACAATGAAGAGAAACACACGATCCCGGCACCATTGTCCGACGATTCACCGAGAATTTCTCACGTTTTGCAGATACTGCCGGGAAGAAACAACCTCGGCCACGCGATCACCGGCTTCCTGTTCGCGGCGCATCCGATTCACAGCGAGGCGGTGGCCGGCGTGGTCGGACGTGCCGATCTTCTCGCCTGCCTGTTGACCTTGTCGGCGTTCCTCGCGTACAGTGCCCACTGCGAGCGCACCAGGTCGCCGTTTCCTCTGATTCTGGCCCTCGTGTCGTCGACCTTGGCCACGCTCGCCAAAGAAACGGGAATATCGTCCCTGGCCCTGTGTCTCCTCTGGGAACTGTGTCGCGGCGAGTCGAGTCGAAAGGTAAGGGACCGAAAGAAATTTCTTCGGGGACCTTTCTCAGAATAGCATCGATAAAGAGAGAAGGGTTCTTCGAGTTTCGCGTCGAGTTGTTCAACATGGAACAAACTGTGTACGCGAGATGGTATACGGAAGACACTTAGAGTTATTTAACGGTAATTTATTAGGGAGCACGAAGCCAGGAGAGAGCGTATCGATCGTCGGTTGGTAACGCGCCGAGGTAGGTCGTGCCGATGAGGTGCATAGAGGCAGGATGTTGTAATTGACGTATCGTGTGTTCATGATGCACGCGCAATTCACAAGACCTGTCGTTTGGAACAAAGCATTATTATTTCGATATTCGGAGAACATTCGTTAATCGCACGATTCATCGCCAGCAAGGATTCAGCGCACATTTCAAAGTATTATCGAACACGTGGTTCAAGCTAGTTCTCATCGAAAGAGACGCACTTGCGGATTTACGAAGCCGTCTCTCGTCAGCGGTCGCGCACAATTTCCATTTTACAACTCAATTCCGTTTCAGCTTACGACCTTCTCGAACGATCGCTTTAACTACGACTCTAGATTTATGGATGCCGCCCCGTATCAAACGTTAGGAGCTGCGAATTTTTCCTGGCTCGCGGTTCCTCCGTAACCCGATTTCTTCGGAAGAACGAACCTCCGGGTCGAAGGTCGGTGCAACGTTCGCAGGTCACCGACGCGAACTTGCGCGCATCTCACGTGCCACAGACACATTATCGTAAATTAACGTTTCGAGAGCTACATTACGCCGGATTGCCCCGGTGTGCGCCACCGCCTGCCATTACGAATATTAACAACTGAAAATGGACCGGTCTACAGGTAGAAACGACGTAATCAAATTACCACTGACAGGCGAAAGTAGTCGAACGCGCAAAGGGCCAGACTCGAACCGCCGCGTACTATTCCAACCTGCTGGCGCCTACTGATAGCACCGAGCAATTACACGACGCGATATAATTATCCGCAAACGCATACGAGGGGTGTAATCGCGAGCAACCGGCGTGACATCGAATTTGTCGCACGTATTGTAGTATGATATATCTTCTCTTGGCGTTAATGCACGCAGGCGTGCGTTGCTACAGATGCGCGTAATCGAAGAACCTTGGCTGGTTTCTCGAATTCTAAACACACCCGTGTTTCGTTTCTGTACGCGTAGGGAAAACCACGAAAGTGCACGGGGGAGTGCAAAGGTAGACAAGCCGTGTAACCGATAACGTGCAGCATGTGCAAACGCGAGCCAGGCCAACGATCTGCCAGAGACAGCGGCCTGATACACGGGGTGAGTCATCTCTAACCTCCCCGTGGCCTGGTTCTAGCCAGCTTTAACCACCTTCAACCATCTCCAGACACACGGTTAGACCCTTCGGCTCTGAACCTCCAGGCGTTCGCCTTTCTCGTGCACATCGCATCCGGATGCGCTGGATGCATCAGACGCCTGGCGTGATGCATGTCGGGGACCAGCCAACCAGCCGACGAACCTTGGAGGGATGCCAAGGGTCGTTCGCATTTCTCGACACCCTTCCGAGTGTAGCATCGCGCGGGAACCCGATCGCGGTAGTTCTTCCTTTCTGTCGTAACCAGTTGTCTCTCTTCTATGCTCCTCCTTGCTCTTGGTCGTCTATATTTTTCTTCTTATTACGGCACCCCTATTCACCGTTGTTTCATCGTCTCGAGATCCAAGCTGCCAGGTTAATCTTCCTCGAACGAGAGACTGGGAATTGTTTCCTAGAAAGATTCTTGTTACTCGTGTACGCGATTGTGTATTGGGAAACGGAAACGTCGCGAGGAGCTATTTTTGTTTGGTTATTTTTAGCTCGCTTTGTCTCCTGGTGAGAAAATATGCACCTTACGGACGAGTTGGAAAGGAAACTGAGAAAAACGATAGAGAAAGGACATAATAGACACTGACGAATGGCAATTGGAAAATAAGGGGAATGGTTTGAATCGAATTTTAGGTGAATTATTAGTAACACGATATACTGGGATCTAATTCATTAGCATAGAAGATTCGCGTGGTCTTACCCGAGTCGCGTTAATCGTCCTCAGTCTCGTCAAAGGCGCCCTTTGTTCACCGAACTTCCGGCCAGAATAGCTGGTTTACCGCGACACCGAAGATGTCAGTGGTGGCGTGTAACTGGGTTATATTACTACGGCAAATTATTCCTTCTTGAGTCGTGCGTCGCAAACTTACCGAAAGTTTCACTCTGCGAGAGCTATCGTGCCTTGATTAGCCCGAATTCGCCGTACTTCGAGCACCATCCACTTTTCCACAGGGCCTCCTCGAGTTTCCGGTCTTTTCCTGGAATCTGTTCTCTTATAAAATCTCGTATCTTTCGAAAGAGGACGAAAATCGATGAAACAATGAATTTTCGTTACAGCGATGAGAAAAAAATTGCAACAATTATGTAGGTTTATTGTGATTAAATTTACAAGTCGCCTTAATTCGTAGCGTCTCATAATTTGATCGATTATTCGATCGAAACTGGCCGAAAGAACAAATTCTCTTGACGAAAAACGTTTTCCTTCAGCCCGGAGGGATTAAAATATTCACCGGAAGCGCAACGATTCAGTCGGGCGAGCGTCCTGTCGCGTCGCATTTTTCGCGGTGAACATTAAAAGCATCGTTAAAGGAGAAACAGAGAGAGAAAGAGAGAAAAAGAGAGAGAAGGTGAACGCTCGCACGAATCTATCGCTAGTTATAGCATCGCGACCAACAAAGCCTGGCCCAGCTACAATTCTAGAGTTCGCAATTATCGCCACGACTTCTTCCGCGGCCTCGCAATTTAACATTAAAATGTCGCTCTCGCATTACGCCACGGCAACGGTGTGCCACGGTTCGCTTTAAAAGCTTTCGACGTTACTTTTCATTTGCGCGAAACCTCGGCTCTTGAGAGCTTCGCGTCGATTAAGCGTACCATGCGCGCTTTTCTCGCGATTTTCTGATAATCCACTATAATTATATTCCTCTTTCAACTATTTTCCTTTTCCTCTTTTTTTTCGAATCCATGTTATTCTCGTTTCTTTCGTATCTCGGATCTCGTTCGCGTAACGCTAAAGAACAAAAATCCATGCATAGCGTCACCGTTTCATTTGTCAAGCACGATCGAACGAATGCACCCCTTCCATCGGTCATTGGCCACTCGCGAGCACACGTTCTACGCGAAGCTACCGTACATTCGAGTTCCCAGTGTCACTCTTCAATCCCGTTTACGCTCGCAGAGAAATGTTGTGTCTGTTTGTCGCGCAGCTGGCAGATGGAAAAACAATGTGGCGCGAATCGGCACTCGCGGATGTAGCAGCGGTATTCTTTCGGCTGACGGTGCTCTTTTTTTCGGGGGAGGTACGTTGCTATCTTATGGTCTCGCCTGTTTGCTCGAGCGTGACGTATGAACGCGTCGAATTCGCTGAAATAAAGACAGAAGAGTACGCGTCGACGCTTCTTGTTACGTCGACCGGCCAAAAACCTGTGTTACCAAAGGGTTACCCTTTTAAATTAATGTTTTCAACGTGAAATGGCTAGCACGGCGGTTCCTTTGACCGACAGGTATGCATCGGACTCGTTGCCCGGTCAAATTAGTTTGGGTTACTTTGGATGGAGAATATGTCGTTTAAATTACGCTGGATGAAGGAGAGATGAGACGGCTCTTTGATCGAAACGCGTGCAATTATTATTAAGATTGGGACAAAAACAAGCTTTAATTAATCATCATTTCCCACGAGTTCGTATCTGTCCACCTCTCTATCCTTTTAAAAGCACTCCTTTAAAAACATCGTGCATACTTTACAACGGATGATACCCATTATATCGTGATAAATTGCTCCATCGAAAAAAGGCTCTATTCATTTATTCACACCACTGAAGAAGGAAATCTTATTACTGGTCACCGAGTATCGATGAGTTTTTTTTAATTTATGTACACGTCGGAGGATAAAAGGATACGATACGCGATCGATCTGACAGAAATGGTCCCCGAAATAGTCTCGATGTATCGATTGCGTTTAAAGAACTTGACGCTAACGTCTATCGTTTGCTGTTCCAGGTGAACTGTGGCCTGACCCGCTCACGTAGCATCGGTATCGTCTCCGGAAGCTTAGCTCTGCTAGTCCTAGGCAGACTAAGGATCATCGGCACGACGCCAGAGTTTGCTAGCGCGGACAATCCGACCGCCAGACATCCGTCTTGCCTAACCCGCGGTCTTACATTCCTTTACTTACCCGCGGCCAGCGCCAGAATGTTACTTTGTCCCAGTACATTAAGCTTCGACTGGTCTATGGACGCTGTGCCACGAATCACGAATCTCCTTGATGCGAGGAACCTCGAATCTGCCTGTCTGTACACAGCTTTAATCGGCGCCTCGATCTGGACGATCAGAACGCTTCGTCGACCACCTCGGGAGTTCGGTCCGCACCTCGTGCAGTATCCCCGCTCCATGTCGTCAAGGTGTCCTGTCTGTGCAGGAAGACGAACAGGAGGTTGTCACACGGACGGCTGTCGAGCCGCGAATAACAATAATAACGGGCCAATTGGCGATTGTCACTGTGCAAAGAGGCCTAACAGTGGATTGATCTGGAGCAATGGATTCGCTAATAGACAGGCAGCGGCAAGTGGCGTCGCCGCGTCCCTCTGTTTTCTCGTGCTTCCCTTCCTGCCGGCTAGCAACTTGTTCTTCTACGTGGGTTTTGTCATAGCCGAGAGGATTCTCTATTTACCGAGCGTGGGCGCGTGTTTGATCGTTGGAGGCGCGATCTCTGGATCCTATCGGATAGCTAGAAGACACGGATCGAAGAGAAGAGGCAGGGCAGTGTTGCTGGCCACTACAGTGCTTGTCTGTCTGATGTCAGCCAAGACGTTATTGAGGAACACCGATTGGTTCGACGAGGAGAGCCTATACAGGTCGGCGCTGCAAGTTAACCCGCCCAAGGGTGAGTTTATGCTTCTTACTTTTCACTTTGCAGCGATGGGTGTGGTGGCCTATGGTTGTAAGACTTGTTTCGAGCCAAATTACGCAAAGATTATCAGAATTCTCAATTTAGTCTTTCATAAGATCGATCGGCAAACGCACAGCACCGTTAACACACGGTCGAGGTCGTTAAAAAATTTTTCTCAGCGTTCAACATCGTCTTCCATCGTATATCATGTTCGCGTTAAATACGTCAACGGCCAACAATTGCCATCCGCCATTTTACCAACCCATTAACGTTTTAATTGCTTACCCATACTCCTTCTTGTTCACCAGCTGCGAGGAAAAGCCATAAAGATACGTTGCACGTCTGGCGAGCGCGGACGAATTAAAAAGATAAAGATAATAAAGAGTCGCGTGCTAATGATAAACGGTGCCGACCGATGATCGAAAGCAGATACGTCCACGGGAATGAAATATACGGCACGACATAAAAATGAAATTCCTCCCGTTGGACGGATATCGCTGGCAGTTTTCTCGTTATACGGAAACCCATTCTGGCGGCGCCTAGCCCCCGCTATCCAGCCTCTCATCTCGAACTTGCCGAGCAGCCAACGATCCGCCTACCGTGTACATAAAATTGCCGGCAAGCTGGATACGCGACATGCAATAGCAGGAGGACACGAGCCACCTCGTTCCCTTCTCCGCCACCTGTCCACTTTTTATCATCCTTTATCCGTGTTCGTCCCAGTTTTTATCTATCTTTGCCAGAATCGTTCGCTTGTACCTTTGCTAGCATGTCCATACCCACCCTACACGCTCTTTCAATTCTTCCTCCTATTTGTTGTTACTCCTCCCACGTACTATCGTTATAATTTTTATCCTTACCCCTCTCCCGCTTCATCCACCCCCTTTCGATTTGTATCTCGACGAAATTGTGAGTACATCAAAGCTCCTATACCCGATCGACTTACCACCCGCTTTGATATATCGTTCAAAACATTTATATTGCAAGCCTTCTGTCTCGCCTGTTTCTCCTGTCTCTCCTCTCGGTTAACCCAGTTGGATTAGTCGGTGATACGGGCTTCCAGAAACGCAGAATGATTTGGTATCCCTCGCGACTTTCTTCCCCCCCTGAGCTTTTATCGTTCCCCTTGTCCGTCTCTGTCGGTTTTTGCTTCGTACCATTCAGTTTCATACCGCATCCCTAGCCTCCTAATTACTCGTAAGCGAGCGGGCCGATGTACCCGTCAAATCCCGTTCCCATCGCTGGTTTCTCGATCTCCCAGGTTTCCAAATACCATTATCGCGGTTACCTCGTTTCACCGAGTTTCGGCAACTCGGTTCCACAAGATACAACGCGTAGGTCGAATGCTTACACGATGCTCCGTACTCGTTTTGTCGCGTTTCAGCTTTGTTTCCCTTTTAATCTTCGCCTCAAAGGGGTGCCGGGTGGTGGCGGCGAAAAGGTGGTCACGCGAGCCAAAGCCGAAACATGGTACGACCACCGACGACCCTTCTGCCACGTCACCGACATCCACTCTGTTACTGGCCTCCCTCACGGACCGTTTTAATTGCGCCAACAGAAATTGCGTATTACCTTGCAAACACCGAGAGCAACCTTGTCCTCGTGCGCAAATAAATTCGCGTTTTGAGTAGGTACGGCGTATGTGGAGCTTGCGGTGGTCCTTCATCTTTGCGCTCCAGTTAACTCCTGGTTTCCGTTTTATGGAATTAAATTATTATTTATTATGAAAAAGAATTGACTTCGATATTAAAAAGTTGACATATTTCTTTATCGAGTCGCAGAGAATTATATCGGTCTTTGGTTTATCGAAGTTCGACCACGCAGCGTTAAAGCAACCTCGGTCAACAAACAGAAGATCGGGGTTCGAACCTTGGTCCAGCAAACTCTGCGGACGATTCTTCTTCTTCCAATGACTCTTTGCTTTCTCTTCTCCTTTCCTAAACTCCGTCTCACTCCCAAGTCCACGAGACGTGACGTCGTCTGGACCGGTTTCAGTTCCCAGACTAACCGACCCATCGAACTTCCATCGAACCGCGATTTTCCTCCACTAACCACGACTTTTCCCTCGTCCGGTGTGGATGATTAGACACGCGTCCGTTCGAACGTGCAAAAAAGACTCGAGTGGAAGAATCAAGGGTTCAATTTTCAAGGGAAAATGTTAGCGTTACGAGTAGGAAAACGAACGGTAGCTTGCCAGAGAATGTCACGAAACGCGCTGCACTCGATAGAATCGCGCGACGATGAAATATGCGCCGCGCCCATTTATCGCGTTTATTTATCGCGACTGATTTAAAGTACCAGCCCTCTAGCTTGTAGATTACCACCCAGTTGTCGCTGGAAGGATCGTATTTTTGCTTAAATAGAAGAAAATGAAACAAATAAATAAAAAAGAAATTAAGTAGAGACGGATTAGTTATGCTTTAAAAAAACTGGTTGCGCGGTAATGTATGATAAAGAATAATCATTTCTCGATTTCGTTTCACCGCTCGACCGTGTTTTCTTTCGTCGATCGTTTCTTTCGCGTTCGCATTTCACGTGGCCGCGTCGTGCCTCGTTCTTTCCCCATTATTTTATAAAGCCCTCTAAAGAGGCGCGTTCCTTTTATTCGTTCGCTGACGTTCAATCTATCATTCGCTTTATTTACATCGCACAGTCACTGCAACGTGCTCTCTAATTCGTTAGTTCGCGCGCACTCAATTTTACCATTCGCCACGGTGCAATTGAAAAGGAAGGGTTAACTAGATTAAATTACAACCATACGCCAGTCGGCGGACGCTCGATCGGGGGAAAAAAAAATTTGGAACACGCGTCTCGTGGAATTTTACACTATTTTCGAAGCTACGTAAAATTTTCGAGCCGATCCCGATATCGTTAACGCCAAACGCTCGAGCGTGCTACGACCATCGCGCTCTAAATACGCGGATTAATTTATGACTTGAGAATGAAACTGGAAACGCCTGGGAAAAACCGACTTGAATAATTCTAGAATCGTAGCAAGGCGTACTACTTGGAGTTTCACAATTTTTCAACGATTTAACTGGTGCGAGAAGTCGAATGTTTTTTTTTTTTACTGGACCGGTTTCAGTTCCCAGACTAACCGACCCATCGAACTTCCATCGAACCGCGATTTTCCTCCACTAACCACGACTTTTCCCTCGTCCGGTGAGGATGATTAGACACGCGTCCGTTCGAACGTGCAAAAAAGACTCGAGTGGAAGAATCAAGGGTTCAATTTTCAAGGGAAAATGTTAGCGTTACGAGTAGGAAAACGAACGGTAGCTTGCCAGAGAATGTCACGAAACGCGCTGCACTCGATAGAATCGCGCGACGATGAAATATGCGCCGCGCCCATTTATCGCGTTTATTTATCGCGACTGATTTAAAGTACCAGCCCTCTAGCTTGTAGATTACCACCCAGTTGTCGCTGGAAGGATCGTATTTTTGCTTAAATAGAAGAAAATGAAACAAATAAATAAAAAAGAAATTAAGTAGAGACGGATTAGTTATGCTTTAAAGAAACTGGTTGCGCGGTAATGTATGATAAAGAATAATCATTTCTCGATTTCGTTTCACCGCTCGACCGTGTTTTCTTTCGTCGATCGTTTCTTTCGCGTTCGCATTTCACGTGGCCGCGTCGTGCCTCGTTCCTTCCCCATTATTTTATAAAGCCCTCTAAAGAGGCGCGTTCCTTTTATTCGTTCGCTGACGTTCAATCTATCATTCGCTTTATTTACATCGCACAGTCACTGCAACGTGCTCTCTAATTCGTTAGCTCGCGCGCACTCAATTTTACCATTCGCCACGGTGCAATTGAAAAGGAAGGGTTAACTAGATTAAATTACAACCATACGCCAGTCGGCGGACGCTCGATCGGGGGAAAAAAAAATTTGGAACACGCGTCTCGTGGAATTTTACACTATTTTCGAAGCTACGTAAAATTTTCGAGCCGATCCCGATATCGTTAACGCCAAACGCTCGAGCGTGCTACGACCATCGCGCTCTAAATACGCGGATTAATTTATGACTTGAGAATGAAACTGGAAACGCCTGGGAAAAACCGACTTGAATAATTCTAGAATCGTAGCAAGGCGTACTACTTGGAGTTTCACAATTTTTCAACGATTTAACTGGTGCGAGAAGTCGAATGTTTTTTTTTTTTTCTTTATTTTTTTTTTAGAGACGTATTAGTAGTAGGTAATTAGGGACATTTCTTGAAATATCTGGATATTTTAAGAGGTCTGGAAACGAAGGACTGTTTGTTAATTAAAATTATTCTTACATTTATGCGCGGACGGAGCTCGTAATTAGATTAAGTTCATCCTAAACACACACAGCGCGGTAGTATTTAAAGTAGTAATGAAAAACAATTTGAAGCATGAAAATACAAGGACTTTTAAAATAATCGCGCCGCGATCTAGTTAGGATGAAGAAGAGAGAGAAAGGTTAAAGAGAGAGAGAAGAAGTTGATACATTTTTCTGAAGTTTGTGTAACAATAAAACTCAAGGCGGCGTTATGTAATCTACTTATCTCGTTATTCATTATAATCTCTGCTTTGGCTATACCACTTCTTTTACAAGAGGGCATAGTTTTTGCGAAACTCTTTTTTTCCACCTTTCCACTAAAATTGTACCAGTTTCCTTAAAAAAAAAAAAAAAAAAAATAACAAAAATACGATACATTCTACCAATGAACATTAAACATTTCAAGTGAACTTAAAAATTCCCAGCAGGATCCCAAAAATTTTTTATTTCAAGCGACTTTGTTGCAACTGTTCGAAAGACTTCGATAGTACAGTCATGCGGAATTTCTCGAATCGAAAGGAAACGGGATACAGCGAATCGTCGAAGGTGAAGCGGTCCCTGGTGCACTAGCGAGGCAATTTTACGAGCGTGGATTCATTTATTACTCTTTGCTCGAGTAGCCATCGGGTCAGACGAGCAACGGAGGAGCCTGGAAAATGTTTTATCGGTGATATTGTTGGCCGAAGATAAAGCGAAAGCGAACTCGCGATAGCCGTGTGCGCTCTGCCGCGATATTCGCGCTATCCGGTCTGCACCGGTGAATCGGTCGCGTGTGCACGCGGCTTTATTGCTCGTAAATATAAAGAACTGAAAAAGAAGCGAAGGGAAAAAGATGAAAGGGGTGGAGAAAGGGTCTCGATTGTGCCCGCACCGCGTCTTATTGCCTTTCGAGAAGAAGCCGTGCCCTGCGTTTAAAAATCTATCACAGAGGAATGTACCGTTTCTCTGTGAAGCGTACGATACACGTTACGCATAAAAATATGCAATAATATTGGAAAGAAAAATTGTACATCCCTTTCCGATGGTCTCAAATTTTTGATCGTATCGTTGGACTTTCGCTCGATCGACCTGGTCATTTTGTAACGAGTGTTCCGTTGTGATTGTTGCAGCTTATGGTAATTTGGGCAGCGTACTGAGCGCCCAGGGACGCGTCGCGGAGGCAGAGGAGGCGTACGTCCAGGCGCTTCGCTATCGACCGAACATGGCGGACGTACACTACAATCTGTAAGTACAGCCACGTGCAATCCCAATAATCCACTTTGTTGTTAACCCTCTCTCTTTTTTCGCCGCTAATGGCATCCGGTGTAGAATAGACCAACCTCGATCTCGTTTTAATACGGTAAATAAACGATCGGGTGAGCTAGCACTGAATTTACATTAAAAGCATTTCATTGCTTCTGTCGGTTCCCCATTTATCAACCATCACGATACTCGGTCTATGGAGTTATTCGTTGGTAAAGACATTTTGGTGTTAATTTTCTAACATAGCAGAGAGTTGAAGTGTGCTCGTTTGCCAAAGAAAGTTTCATAATCAGAAAACTCACAGAGAATCGTAACTTCACGCTTCCGTACGCTTCGTATGCTTCGTCATCCAAGATTTATGAGACGTCACACAATTGCGGAAAGTTTACCCGTGTCCCTCGGTTGCTACCTATGCGTCGCGAATCCCTCTTCGAGCTCTCAAAATCCTAGCATCCAGAATTCTAAAATCCCCAGCGTAGACTCAGGCAAGAATCTCGAATTTCGTCTTGTCTCTGACGAAACGTAACTCAATCGTGCGTCACTGTTGTCCCGGGAAACTTCCCTTTCCCTCGTGTTCTCCCGCGAAACGAACACGGTGGACGCTGACCCCGAATTCAGGGACGACTGTCGAATTTGCGTAATCCGCGAGCAAAGCGCCGTCGCACCGCAAATCTCGCAAGCAATGAAGTCGCTCCTGACTTAAACAGCCGGTGCAGCGGCCTCCGAAATTCCGAAAAGGACAGCCCTGGGGACGCGTGGACGCGACGCTTGCGATTCGCCGGAAATAAAGGACGAAAGAATCGCTGATCCGTGTTGGAAAAGCGGTACACGTCGAGGAATTGGTTCGATCGTCCTAAATCCACGGCTAGATCGTCTCTGTACGTTCTTTACTATTCGGAAGGGTGTTCGAATAGATAGAATTAATAAGTAATAATTAGAATATTTTTGAATAATGAGAAGAATACAGGAAAGGTACACTGTTCGTAAATTATAAATTCTCTCACTCCGAGCTCGTACTCTTGACACTTACCGTGAACTTTCTCATCTCTGAGTCGCAACTCTTATTTAACCCGCGCACATATTTTTGCACCCGTACATTTTCTCCGCTTCTATCTCTTTATCTCATAAATTGTACTCGGAAATTCCTAGAAGACGGTCGCGTCTACTCAAAATCTTAAATAATCGTTTACCCTCCCGTTAATATAATAATCTCAAGAACTTTACACAAACACTCTTAACTCGGTCGAGAAAATTCTCTCCTATTCGAGGGTGAACAAGCTGTCGATCTCTCACGTTGCTACGTACAATTTGCACAATCTATAAATTGAACATAGTCCGATGACTGTAAAATATTTTCCTACATCGTCACCCATTGTAAGAAAAATTGTCCGAAGGAACCACGAAAGTCTCGCAAGACTTTCGATCGACGCTCGTCATCTTTCGGCGATCCTGGATCGCTTCAGGAAGGACGTTGGAGCCTGTCAAGCTGGCGAGTCGATAAGCCGCCTCTGGGCATCCCTCTGCGAGTTAGCGATAAGCTGTTCTACGTACCGTACGCTCGCTGCAACGCGGTTATCCATTATCTCCGTCCGTAAGAGTACATCCGCCCGGGTACATTCTCAAGGGGGAAGAAGGTGGCTCGATACGGGACTCTTTTCGGAAGAGAAACGTTCCCAAGGAACGGTGAACGAAGGCAAACAACGAGCACTATTTATTTTCGCGTTTCTACAGAGTGTCTGGCGCCGATACGAGGTTCGTTCATGGGTTACTTAGCTTTTTCATCACAGCAGATGGTAACTGTGATTAATAAGCGCACGAGAAATAGTCACGGAGGTAACCATCAATTTTTCTCTCGACGAACTGGTCGAAGAAACATTCTTACGATTTATTTCACAAAGAGAAATTGCTCGGAATACCCTTTGGGCAACCTGGATTCATTCTTTCGTGGCTATGAAACTTGGCTGTGCAACGAAGTACATTGTACGTGGCTGTTATCAACGCGTTGCGATTTTATAGCGCACTAAAGATAAATGTTACATCGAGGTAGTAGGTTTCTCTTCTTAATTTCAAACTGTGACTTTCCACGACGAACGAAGAATTGTACGTGCAAACCCCGTCGCGTTTGCCTCGAACGTTCAACCTTGAAAGTTTCAACAACACCACGGAAGACTACCAACCCCATGGGAAACGAGAAAACGGGGAAGCTCGTGAACATCGCCGCGTGCTTTCGAGTGTCGTGACTCAGTCAAGCGACCGTATGATTGCAGGGAACAACGAATGCACGGTTTTCCAGCGCGTTGTCCCGGCCGTAACGTGTCGACCACAATTCCGCTTTCCGTTGTCGCCAGATCTCTGTCGTGGAAACACGCGAAAGAAACAGGCTGGTTGGTCTGATAAGCCAACCAGGTACATTGTCCCTTCGACGGATCGATCGACCGGACACGAACGAACGACAGCAAACCTGGTGTTCGCGGCGGCAGGACAACGGGATTTTACGGCTACCAATGCCTTCAGCGGTTTGTTCCCACCCCGAGTGGAAGACTGATGGCCGGTTTCGAGAGGAACGATGGATGTTGATTTATTAAAGCCCACCCCCTAGTCCGATCGTAAGTCATCCGTCAACGGGGACGACGGTGAATGGAAAATTGATTAGTAGCTGGAACATCCTTGCCGGTGGAGGGAAAAGAAAGTTGTTCGAGTTGTTTCTTGGTGGAATAGCTCGCTACTTATGGAACGCTTCGATAATGATGTCGCGAGATCGGTGGCTAATTAACGGACGCCTGTTTCGACTCGGGAAGGATGGCTCTCGCTTGAAAGGAGATTAAAAAATAATTGGCTACGTAAGCTTAGAAGGATAGTAAATCAAGGTTCGAAAATCAACGCGGTGTTTTATTCGGAAACCAAGAGGGAAAAAAGAGGAAACTGATAAAAAGAGATATGGTAAAAAAGAGGTGTCAAGAGGGTGAAAAAATGGACAAGACAAAGAGTATCCTTGACGCGTTAATTAAGCGTTGAACGTGAATTATTGGCCGTTTCACAGACGGTTCGACACGCCGGATCCACCAATGGCGGTAATTACTCGATGGTAAATAGAATCAGTTGATTCGGCGACGAAATTGACACCGAGTTCAAAGGAGGGATACGCGTCGCTTAATTGTCGTCGCGACGCCGGAGGTGCGACGCCATGGTTACACGACCGATGTTAAAGCAAGCATCTGTGCCATTGCGGTGCATCAACGCGCGAAACTCCGACAGAGCGCTACGCGAGAGAGAAAGAGAGGAGGAAGAGAAGGTTGCACATCGCGACGCATATATACACGGAGAGAGACATCGGCAGATATCTCTTTCTCTCTCTCTTGGAGAGACGTACGTGTGAACCTACACAGGGTGCAACAGAGGGATAGAAGGAGGAAGGAGGGTGGTGGAGAAGTGCAGCTCGGAGTGTAATTGAGGGTTTTCATAACAACGCCGCTGACGCGAAATTACACGACCAAGCATCACGAGCTACTGCTCCGCTGAAAACGTTAACGAAATCAAACTACGATCCAAGAGAAATAATTTGCTTATTGTCCCGATGAAATTGACGTGAAACGAGCTCCGCGAGCCTGAGAAGCCGCGCTAATTGGCCCAGCGACAAACGTTTTGCTGCGCCACCGATTCCATTTCTCACCCTTTGAGCATCCCCGGCCCGTTTCCGTCTCGCGATCAAGACGAACTTCATTAAATGCTTGTAAATATTTGCATCGTCTCGACAACGACGTCTTTAAGCCGACGCTCGTGCTCGACGGGAACGGAGATCGCTTGTTTCGCAGGAGAACGTTGTTTAAAATTGTAGAACAGAGTGCAAAAAGGAACGAAAAGAACCTTTGAAAGAGTAGTGATTATTCTACTGTCCTTGTAATTTATTATATTTGGTAAATATTTCGTCGCAGCTCTCGGTCGTTCCCAACGAAGTAAACGCAACCGGTCTGACGACGTTCGTCCGCGTGTCTGATTCTACTTACGCTTCTGTTACTGTTAGCCAAGATACGTCGGAGCGGAGTTCGTAAAATATCGAGAGAAGTTTCTTCTTTTGGAAACGGGGCTGGGGAGATAAGAGCATTAATGGAGATTCCGGAGAAGGTCAATATTGAAGATGTCATTTATTGGTCGAGGTGAACCGTGACAGAGAATAGGAGCTCGAGCGTTTAAGGAACGTTGACGTCAGTCGTTAACGAACGGCCAACGAACGCAATGAAAGCGACGATGACAATTACGAAGAGGAAGATCATTAAGCTCGTAAACCGCTGTGAAACAACTGTGACTACTCGCTAACGCGAAATAACAATGCTGGAGAGATCGTAACTATCGACGACAGATAACGAACGATCGTCGCGACCGTACGTGACGACGCATAATCGGCGTGTAATAACGAGAATGAAGCAATTACGAATTATTACCCCTGAAAAGCTGCGCGTCTTTGCCCGATGCATCGATCAGCGGGATACTTCCGACGGATTTATGCATCTCATCGATGCGACTCGAAACTACGGCGATAAACTTGGAAACGACTCGCGACCAACTCGCATCTCGCGTTATCCATTTCCACGGCAGTTCGAAGTTGCTTCGAAGCCGTTCACCTGAAATTTCCTACTACTTGATCGTCGTTGTACACTCTATAAATTAAATCCTCTCCGTAAAGTGGAAACGTTGAAAAATGCAACCAGCCTGAGTGCATGCAAATACGATCGAATTTCCGCGATGCTTGGCCAAACAAAATATTGTATTCGAAACGGATCCAATTACCAACCGACAGACGTGCCAGCATTAATGCGCGATTGATTTCGCCTAATGCAGCCATGGATAAACAACATTTCGCTCAGTTTCTAACACCCTCGTCGGATGCAGCTGGAATATCGGGGTAGTTTTTAGAGTGGGAGACAAAACACGAAACTACTGTCTGCGCTATTAATTTTCTTTACAGTCAATTTACATACAACCAGTCGCGAGTGTATACCTATAGCTGCGAACTGAAACAGAAGTGGTTTCCGACGTCTGGTCGATTACTTGGATCGAAAAACTGGCGATCGCTCGTTTAATACTTTACATCGAGACCCAAGAATCGAGCTACCGAAGATTCCGAGCCTCGTCGGTTTAGAATTCAAACAACACCTTCACCTCGGAATATGAAGCACGTGTCGAGAGATTCTCGCGGAATATTACGTTCCCTGAATATAAAAACGATTCGAATCGTCACGTCTACTGTTTCTTTGCTCCCTTTATTTGTCCTCTGTTCAAACACGATTAAAAGAGAAGATCGAAACACGAACCGCCCTTCGAGAAGTATCACCCTCTTCGCGGCGATATTTAATTCGCATTAAGCGACGTGACTGGACAGAATCGACGAAGGGGATGGCTGGAATCGACGTTCGCTCCGACGTACGCGGGGATCCTCGAGCGGAACGCAGGGACGGAATCTAGAGGTTCGCAGGAGTTCGCATCAGGACTAGAATTCGCAAGACGAGATGCGAAGCTACGAATTGAATGGGAAATTGATGGGCTTCGGCCTGTCGGCCATGTACGCGCCATATATCCGCCGTAGACCTCCGCTGGATTCCGTTGTGTCCTGCTCGTGTATACAGCCTGTACCTCGCTGCGCCCCGACGTTTCCCCACCCCTCGGAACCCCTTGCCACCCTTGGACGCCGCGACGGCTACATACGACGTGTTCCTCGCCGCATACAGAACACCTCGGAGAGGGCGGATGGTGTGTGTGCGTGCGTGTGCAACTGCACCAGCTAGCCGAAGTAAACCATCGTCGGTCCGTTTGGACCAGTGTTTACCCATGCTGACCGCTTGAATATGTATCGTCCTGCCGGCGCTTTGATTGTACGCCTTCGCATTTGCATACGGAAGTGTCCCGGTTGCGTCCATCCACTCAAGACGCAACAGTCGGCA
The DNA here is from genome assembly GCA_019453375.1 of Ctenoplectra terminalis. Taxonomy (NCBI): domain Eukaryota; kingdom Metazoa; phylum Arthropoda; class Insecta; order Hymenoptera; family Apidae; genus Ctenoplectra; species Ctenoplectra terminalis. The sequence goes on along the minus strand of SMSQ01026303.1, from coordinate 432,989 downwards.
CCGAGCAGCGTCGCCGCATCCTGGACTGATTCCACGGTTTCGTCTTCCGTTTACGGTGCTTTGGTTGCCTGCACAGGGGCTGCTGAATCGGAAGTTTGAAGATTCCCAAGAGGCTGAACGATATACACCTGCTGAGACGGTTTGGGTTGAAGCGTTTAGTTGTACGCGATAAACCATAGTCTGTAACGTCCATCCGTCGAAAGACGTTGGCTGGGATTTATCGAAACGCAAAATTGCTGAAATCGTTTCTGTGTAAATAGTACGTTCAAGGACGGACATGTAAATCCAGAATTATCCGACGTAGCAACGTTCCACGATTCCTGGTTCCTCCGATCTCTCGATCTCTCTGGAACAAAAGTATCGTCGTTTTCGGAGAAGCGCTCCCGCGCGATATGTCTTCCTCGGTCCCTTTGCGGGGAAACTTTATCTCCTGTACGCGATGAACATACTCGAGCAACGGTCGAACTTAAACCACTCGTGTCTGTGGTTAGTGTATAAGAGTATTATCTCAGGTTTACGTCTGTGTTATCAGATACCGCGTTACAGAGAAATCGAGTAACCAGAGCTTTCTTAGGCTTCTATTGCTCGAACTTAACGACATTTGAAATAGTCGAGCGATTCTTTTCTCGTTTGCGTTCTCAAAAATTCCTAGATCTCCTGAATATTAAATTTAGCAAATGGCTCGTGAGTCTGCTTTAGTATTCTTTTTATACTGAACAACAACAGGGTGTAATTTAAATTTTCATTAATCAAATGCACGTCGCAAAGACACGCACGAGTCCACCCGTAGCGAACACACCTGTGTTCCGAGCACAGGTGAAGCCCATCTAATCCTCGCTCTCAACTCTTCCTCGCGTACGTTGAAAAAATCGTAGATCGCGTCATAGTCGCGCCAAGTTACCGTCGCGATGGCAATTATCGTGCATGAGTTGCACTTTCGTGTGGACTTTGCAGGACAATACTCGGTCGGTTCGATTCATTCGTGACCGTTGCATCGAACAGTAAGGGAAAAGAATTGACTGAATGCACATTTAAGTTTCAGTCTTTCGGTTGACGAATCGTTTGTAATGCTCCAAATGGCTGACACTTGCACAAAGATAGTGGTCGGCGAAGTTGCGTGCTCTGTAGAGACACGTAATGGGTACGTAACATCTGCTCTATTCAATCGTTTCTTTAATGCCATAATATACGTAGGGAACGCTTGAATGTACGGTTCGAATGAAACTTTGTTCTCCACTTGTTGCGCGTAACATCGCTCCGTTCCCGGCCATATTGCGCAACGAAGTTACGAGACTTCGTTGCGAGTGTACATGCAACCTAAAATGGAAAGCAACGTTGCATCGTTAGCTGTGGCTGACTCAAAACGCCACTAATCTCCTCAGTGTTCTTGTTGAATCAGTTCTGACTCGAGAGCACGTCGAATCTCACGGATCAATCTTCGATATTTTTGAAGTTTTTCTTTCGTAGGTTTCAATTTGTTATGGCGAATAGACCAAAGGTCGTCTTATTTATACGATATTGTTTGTAATTTTTGTTACGGAAAAAATTCGAGAAAAATAATGGCTAAATAAAAAAGTGATCAGGATTTGAAACTCTTTCGTAATTTTTGGCTCGCGTTGTTGAATCAAATTGTTGCGATAATCGTAGAATACTCATAGAAATATTCGTTTCGTTTATCGATAATCTCAATTTTCACTCTATTTCGTTAATAGCTCGAAGCATATCCAGCAATATATCGGTTCGCCGCGTATTTTCGTTAATTTTTAATACGTCGTTCACTGGTTGCGTTGAAACGTGACTCGAACTATAATAGTCCGCACCTGCATTTGACGGTTATGGTTATCTTTAAATTTGTATGAATAGCCGCGATTAAAGCGAGTCAAGCACGATTTACCTGAATGGGAATGATTGGAGCCGATCGAGTGAAATATTTACGTATCGATAGACGACCAACGGTGTCACTTTCAAAGAGATTTTCCCGGTAATTCGGTTTAATACTGTTCCAATATGAGTCGCGTGCGTGTCAATGTCACCAGCCAATACGGTTTCTCGCAACGGGAAACGGTCGAAGAACAATGGAAACTCGATTAAATCACTGCGATGAGTCTACTTCGGCAGATTTCTCTTTTCCTCCAAGATGGAAGGAAAAAGAAGTCTCGCAGAAGAAGAACCCTTGAAGGAAAAGTCCGAGAATCTCCTTCTTCTTGGGTGATCCCCAGCGGGGAAAGTGATTTCTAGGGTCGGGGCATCGATTCGTTCCGTCGAGACCAGCATCCTCCTCGATTCCACGAGGTCGGAGTAAATATTTTATCGCGAGAATCTGCTTGCCTCGAAGAAAACAGTGTTTCAAGACTTTGCTCGTTATGCCGCGTTGTCGGCGACTCGCTCTTTCCAGGGGCATTAACGATTGTTCCGCGTAGCTCGCCCCGGTGGCTATTGTACCGGCGCGTATTCAATCCGAGCTATCGTTTATCGCGACGCAAAATCGCTGGGAAAACCTTGCGTTAATTCAGAAGTTGAGCAGAAGACGAGAAGCGGATCGGAATAGCTGGCTGGACAATCGCGATCCCCGCGATGAAAGGCGGTAACTTTCGAGACCCGGCATACTTTGACGCGTTTCCCGCTGCCTCGGCCAACGGAGGCGCATAGAATCTTTAGAACGGAACACGACAGGGCGTCCCACGGTGCTCGGGGGAGTTTCATCCGTGGCGGAAATGCCGTAGTCGACGGAGCAACTTCTGAAGATGTTTCGTCGTCGCGTGCAGCATAGCTGGATAGTGGAGCGAAACTGCGAACCGACGAGTTGGTTAAACGCCGTTCCTTCCAATGCCTGACGGTGGAGCAATCGTATCTTTAGTGTTTGAGAACGTTGAATAGTTTCGCGAAGAATACGGTGCGTTTAAATATGATTGAGAACCGTTTTCTTAGCATAACCAAATAATTCACGAGACAAGAACTATCGAGTCGATGCGTAATTCCATTGACATCGATAACTTTCGGGGCGACAACCTAGGGGAGATCTCTGCAAATCATTCGCGATCATCTTTAAATTTTACTCCAGAGAGTTCCGTTTCATAGATCAAGAAAAAGTAGCCCGGTTTCCGTGAATCTTCGAGAAAATAGTACGCAGAAGAAGATCGAGTAACAGACGAATTAAAATAAACTCTGCGAAGTCAGTTGAACTTTCCACTGTTCTCTCCGGCATCGTCGTGGAACTGGCGCGTACGCGCGTGATAGTTTGATACGTTAATCCGTTAAGTTGGAGAATTTATCGAGTTGAAACTTGGTTTAATCTGGGACCGATGTAGACGCAAGCAGCCCAAGTTGTGCTTCTCGTGTAGCCAGCGCTGTAATGTACACCGAGAGAAGACAGATACCGAACCTGTAGAGATGGAACGAGACGGTTGGAGCATGTCGGATGTAAGGAGAACGAAAGGCAAAGGGATAGCGAGGCGCGTACAACAGGCCTTGACAGAGATAGCGAAAGGGAGGAGAAGTAGGTTTGGAAACCTTAAAAGCGACAAGATACGAGCCGCCCCAAAGTTACCTCTCCGACGTATTCCTACGCTCGAGGCTCGTCAGGGTAAACCAACTCCATGAATTAATTAGCCAGCAAACGACGAAACGACTATAGCTGGCTACTACTCACAGAGGCATGAAAGGGTTCGGCTCTCTTACTTAGTCGCGTGTACAGTATACGCGCAGAAACGTATGCTCCGCAGGCTATCCGAAGAAAAGCAGGGAACGTGTTTGAGAATTGGCTAAACGAGACAAATAACCGGCAAATGGAGCAACCATGCCCGTCGAGTTTACACAATAGTGCTTAACTACAGAATTCATGAATCGTCGATGATTTCGCTCAACAAATTTCCACGGGGACATTGAGAGAAACGAACGGTGCAACGAGGAAAGTGAGGGGAAAATGTCAGCAATTGAATAATCCGAATTGACGCTTTCAATATTACAAGAATCGTCTGGAAAACGAAGGACACGAGGAACGCCAGACTTTAAATGTTACATGTACCAGAGGAGAACAACGAAAGCATAAACGTTCGAGACGGTAAGCGTTGCAACTCGACGGACGAGGGAGTAAACGTGGAGCGGTATCGTTTATTGGAAGTCGGAGTTACGTAGCCCTCGAGGATCGAATAGCGGTGAATAATACAGCTCCGATACGTATTTCTTGTTCCGATAGCATCTGATTCCGTGGCTAAAAAGAACGAAAAAAAAAAAAAAGCAAACGGACGTCGAAAGAAAAAGGGAGATACATAAATATAAATCTAGAAAACGAGGGGGAGGAACGCACACGCGGAACGAAACAGTCGAAGATAAAGGAAGTTCGGAGTGTGTGCTCGGCCCGGATCCCAGGCGCGCACGAAAGTTTTCGAGAGCTTTCCGACGGCACCCCGGGGAATCGAGCTACGCATACGATGTTCGACTCTCTCGCCGACAGATCCTCTCATAATATTTCTCGAAATCCTTCAAAATTCCGCGGAGGGAAATTTTCTCGAGCATCGCCGACCCTCTCTTTCTACCCCTTCGTCTCTTCTGTACAAACAGTTTTCACGGGTTACGGTCGAGGATTTATGAAGAGAGTTTTCCGCGGCAATCGTTCGCCACCATTTGTCAACCGGAAATCCGTCGTTCGCGGTTTACAATTACACGGAACGAATCGATCCGAGGTTGGCGTCGCGGAAAAATAATTGTCGCTTTATCGTACGCGAAAATTGACGCACCCCGACTCGATACAATTTCCACGAGCCGACTACTCCTTTCCTGGCCAGCCGATCGAAAACGCACCGGCTGCACCGAAACGGTATCGAGTCGGCCAACACCGACGGAAAAATTGATTACTTCTGTTCGATAGAGAATCTGACCGACCGATAGGAGACTAATACCATTCTCGATACTCGTCAACCGGTCGACCAAGCCGCGGCGACGATAATACCGCCGCCAGACATCAAGTAACAATTTATCCAATGAACACATCCTGTTATCTCGTCTGCACTCCACCGGACTCTTCCTCCGAGTTAGCCAACCGAGTAATAGCTGTATCAAGTAACGCTCTCGTCTCATTCTCTCCCTCTGACTCTCTGTACACGTATTCTCGTACATTTGCTATGATACCGAGCGAGCAACCGTTCCCTCCTCAAAGGACTCGAGTTCGACATTTACACTAGGAATCACTGGAGAACTTTATACCTAGATGTTTGATGTCGCAAAGTCGTCGGACTGTAACTTTGTTTCAACTATGCTATCCGCTAGACCGATACAATTTTTTCGTGCAATTAAAATTTTTTCACAATTACGCGACGTTCAGTTTTCACAAATTCATGCCTCTATGGCGTACCAGGATTTTAATTCTCTTTCATCTCCTAGATTATCGCGCATTCCCTCCACCGCGAGGACTGTCATCCATCCAGGCGACATAAACGCTTAGCACACAGTCTCCGTTCATACACCAACAAGTTAGTGGAAGTAAATAACTTCCGGATCGATACCGTTTGTTTCGTGCGCTCACGAGCACGCTGCGCCCTTCATAAATTTTCAACAGGCAGCCATTGGGCGGAATATAACGCGGCTGGAGGTTCAATCGCCGTGCCCATCCATGCTCGATCTACGGGAGATCTTTGAAATTCCAAGTCAGCCCCTAGTATTCCCCAATCCTGAAGTCCCGATAGCACGGTCAATTTCGCGAACGCGTCTCGTGCGACCTCGTTCCTCTGGCTAGACAGACAGAGAGAGGAGGAATCCCTAAATCCGTGCACGATCCTGCGGCTATGGGGCACAGGCTGTCGTTTGTATGCCGACCGAACGTTTGTGCATCGTACGTAGCCGCTTGTCAGACGGCAATGTCTGATAATACAAAGCCCCATACTGCATGCAGCCTTCCATCCTACAGTGCAATCAGTACGAACAATCAGTTTGCGGAATAGCCGCTGCTCGACGCACAATCGGCGTCTTCAGCCGATTCACCGGTTTAAAATACCATTATAATTCCTTTTTTGTCCCTTAAATCGTTGGGCTGCGCGTGTATCTTTCGATTAGCCACCGACTTCCGATAAAACATCGCACATGCTCACACCGATACGCGCATCACTGGTAGCCGTTCGATATTCCACGGGCTTCGAGCGAAGGCCACCAGCAGCATCTGCGGAAAAAGAGAGGCACTTAGGAACGGCTGTCTCGAGATCCGAGACTCGAGCCTCTTCTACTTCGTCACAGGCGAACGCTTCGACCATTGCCCCATCGAGAGCTCTTCGGCTGTCCTTCGATCTTTCCGCATATTTTTCATCCATTCCACTGACCGATTCTCGGAAGAATGATTCCTAGTCTCGTCTTACGACTTCTTTACTTTCCTCGGTAGACCGCTTCTTTTCTCTCATTCGGTGAACATATTTTCTTTTTGTGTACTCTACGTTACGAATTCTGTCTTCTATTTGGACAAGGGCTATCGGAATCCCAATGAACTCTGTATCGTAGCGTAGTTAAAATATTATTCGATCGAGTATGAATTTCAATCAGAATCGAGTAGGTCGTCTCTCAAAATAACCGCCCCTTCGAAACTCATAATTTCCATTCCATTTCATTCGCGTCAAGTTCCAGGATCCACTCCCGCGCTGGCGAATCCAAATAGACAGTATCTCTCGAAATCAAATACCCCTGACCGCGGAACTTTTCATCCTACGTTTGCCACTGTCCATACGCACCAGTCCGACCTCTCCATCTTTCCGCCCCACCCTCCGCCTCGTCCCTCTCTCTGTTCCTGATTTGATTACCATTCACACATCTTTACCATCCTCCACCAACGCTGTCGCTTATCGGTCTCCCCAACCCATAGTCCGACCGCTATACACACACGCCTCTTTATCCTGTCGCTAATCCCTTCCGTTGTCTCTGTCTTTCAACCCCTCTGCGGTCACTGTACACGCAGCTTTCCTACCTTCATCAGGTTCGCGTCAATTTGCCTCCCTTTCACTCGCCAACGTGCACGCCGCTCTCTTCCCTTCCTTCCACCGCGTCTCTATCATCCCTCCATCATCCCCTTCTAACGATCAACCACCCCGTCAATTCGGTTCTTTTTCGTCTTTTTCGTCTTTTTCGTCTTTTTAGGTACACCTCGCCGAAACGCGTTTCACTGCTTCGCGATTCACGGATCCTAGCGTACGTATTCGATAACGTGCTCGGCAAACCGAAATTTCCCAAAGGCTGGGGTTGATTCTGAACTCACATACGATGTTACCATTCGCCGAGTTACCATCGGTTACGCCAATGCACGGCGACGGTCATCCCTTTTGCAGCTTTGTCTCGCTGCATCAAACATTACCGGGATAATGCAGCCACTGGACCAATCCCTTCCATATCTATCCCGTTGGTCGCGCACATTCGCGCGTCTGTAGTCGCGAAGCTAGCACGCATGCGAACAGCAGTTGGAGTTCTGTGCGAACGGTCGCGAACGCCGACCTGGCGCGCTCGATTCAATACCCGGCGTCATTGCGTTGATACCCTCAAAGGCTCGTTCCGGCCGGAAGGCTACCGGCTATCGTGTAGCGTCATCGAACTGTTGACGGGTTTAGAATCGGTTTTGGCTAATCATACGCTGTCTACCTACCGTTGTTGTTTCCCGGTCAATACGGATTGACACGTATCGCTAATTAGTATTCTCGGTTCGGACTGAATAGTATCGCGATTGTATTACTCTCCGAAGAAAGAGGGGCGGGGAGAGAGAGAGAGAGAGAGAGAGAGAGAAGTGGTCTGTATCAGGGGGCTCGTAACCATCGGGCAGAAACGAGATTATCGTGGGAACTATGGAAAAATAGAGATATTGCTTTGTTCCGTACGAATCAGGCTTTTGAAACGAGTTGTAGAGGAGGAAAGGAAATTTGCAAAATTCTCCAGCTCAATAAGCAACAAACAATTGAATTCCTCGGAGCTTGAAAACTCGCAGCGTCTTGTGGATTATTCTATCTTGTGATATATGATGTTCGATATTAAATTTGTGAGAAAATTGACAAGAAGTTAGACCATAAATGTCACTTTCCTAGTCTCCGATCGTTCAGGAATAGCGCCAAGGTATATACGATCCAGTTATTCATTCGGACGACCGAGGATGATGGACTCGGTGTCGAGGCCGTAATCGCGTTTTCGTCGAATCTAGCAGTCATGGATATTTGTTTTAATAGGAATGCGAACCAGTGGGGCGGAGAGCAGGTCGCGTAAATTCCGCGAATGCCGTCCGTTGTATCGGGATATCGAGACAGAAATCGAATTAATAGGCGCAGCCAGATCGGCATCGAACGCGTGTAACGGAGAAACGAGCTCGTCACTCGTTCGTCGACGTAATTCACGGTTGACGCACAATTCTGAATCGAATTCCTATTGAATTCTGAGATTACACGCGTACGACCTCTAATCACCCACTTATTGACTCTCAAACGAACCCCTGCGTATTTTCACGCAGAAACTCGACGCATGCTTTAACGAGAATCGCGGTTTAATTACGCTCCGCGAACAGACAACGCGTGTCTTATCGCCCGTGGCAAAATTAATGCACGGAGCTGCAATTGCGTCGCACGGCGAAGCCTCTGTTGTTACTTTCCACCGACGCACCCTCCGCTTCGTGTTGCGCTCGCCCACCTACGCCCCGTGACCATCCCCCACAAAATTTACTATCCGAATTTTCCGTTTCATTAACCGTGGCCCTCCGCGCGAGCATTAACGGATCCGCGCCTCGTATTTATGCGATGGTAATTAAGAGCTAATTAAAAATGCCCGAGATATTTCGATCGGTAAATAATCGGGACCGAAAGCTGGTGGCAAGCAAAGCACACCCCCTCCCAAGATAAATCGAACGCGTATCTCTCGATCGTATAATGTAGCCCGGATTTAAGCGGCGGCCGCTAATTGCGTACGCTATTCCGGAACCATTTAAATTGGTTCACCGCGACAAATCTAATCGTTCTAACCGTCCGTTTCGCTCGGCCACATCCCCTACCGAACATCCTCTCGCCTGGCAATTCTTTTCTCTCTGGTTGATTCGATCTCCTCTAGGTTCGCGTTTCGTTCCCATTGTTACGAAGATCGTGTACTATTTTTTTCTGGTAGATCGTCAAAAAATAAAAGTAAAGAGGTTTGAAAAGAAACGATTTGGATAGGATTCTATATTCGGTAAATCTTCGAAACGCGCGTCAAATGTTCGGAGAAACCAGTCTATTGTCCTAATCTCATTCGTCAATAGTGGACGTTGGCCTCTTCGGAAATCGGGCTGAAATCCATCCCCTTTGCCGTGGCTATGGTTCTCCGCGCATTGATCGAACGTATATCCCCAGGTTTGGATCGGAGGCTGGTTTATCGGACCGTGCTAACCTGGAATTACCATTGAATTCGAAACGCTGATCGAATCAGAAACAATAGGATAATCGTTTAAAATTTGATACCAAGTATTTTCCACGCGACACACCCCTTTTTAACTTCGATCTTCATTACATGGACCGATCCATGTTATGGACCGGTCCCGGTTAAGCTCCATCTCATTAAACTGAAGTAGCCAAGTCCATTCATAGGTGAAGTGCACTTCATTCGTACCGCGCAATCGGATAACAGTCCAACTTAGTTCGTTCCTCCGTCAATGGCCGGCCAGAAATCGAATTTCAGCTCGCGTCCGGCGCGTTCACGCGCGAGACAGTCCGATAATCGTAGTGGCTCGGAATCGAATAAAACCGAGCTGGGTTCTCCTTGTTTTTCAGTCGGCCGCTGTCATGGCTCGACGCCGGAATTTTTCGACGCGATGCTGAAATTCTGTGCGACATTGACAGCCTGCGATTTCCAACAGGCAACGACCCGTGAATTCTAGCACTCCCTAGCGCTGCGTGTTCCATCGTCCACGCCAAAACTTTCCCCCATTTTCTCGGACAAAAGCGTTGGTAACTGCTGTTAAAAAGAAAACAAATAAAAAAAAAAAAAAAAAAAGGTACACCACGTTCGAGAGTCACAGTGGTAGGAGTGGGTGGTTTAACGAGTTCGCAACCTCTGTCGCTGGGCCAAAAGAGGTGCGAGCAAGAACCAGCCAAAAACTTCTGTCTTATTAGAAAACTTATCGTGGCTTCGATCGGGGAAACCTTAAGCAATGGCGAACCCGACGTGGAAGAAAAAAAAACGAACAAAAACGGAGAAAGGACTAATTTGTGGCGGTGGTCCTTTAACGCAGAAGCTATTACAGCGAAGCTTCGCGAGGAAACTTATGGAATCTTAGAAGGTACTCAGCGCTGCCTTAATAAGTGCCTTAACATCCTGTCTATAAATTTTAAGGGATGCAAAATTAGCGCGAACCAACTGTGGTGGTTACCTCGCCGTACCTCCACAACCCTCTTTCTTTCTCTTTCTTTCTCTTCCTTTTTGGCCAGTGTGTTCCGTCGAATTGGCTAGAATAATAGGTTTCAACCGGTTTGGTTCTCCCTCTCGCTCGTCTCCTTATTCATCGTCCGGGTCGGACCGATCCACGAGGTTTCCTCGCTCGCCACCCCCTGTTCTTCAACTGCTTCGTTCGTCCGCCGAAGTCGTTATTAACTAGTATTCCGTCGGGAGTCGGAAGGTAATTCGAGTCCGAACACGCGAATGAAATTGGGTCTTATTTCGCGGACAGTGTTATGTGTTAGTGTGATCCTGGTCGTGTCACGAGAACGCTGTGTAAACGATGTGGGAAACGTGAGCGGAATCGGGTTGAATACAGGGGTTGTTTGCTTCCGCGACAATCTGGGGCGAAAATTAATTAATAACCGTAATCGACGACCTCTGTTTCGTTCTTATATTTGACCTAGCTACCACCCTCCTTTCTTGCTTTCCCCTTCTCGATTAATTATTTATCGTCCTGCCAACGTCAGAATCCAAGAAAAGCACACCATTCGCTCGAACCTAATCCGATTTCTTTCCCTATATAAAGGTCGTCTTTAGAAATCTCCGATCCTTCATCCACAGAAACCTCGTATAATATTTGAGGAAAACTCGCCGGATTCCAGCATCGAAGCATCAAATTCACGATTCCCATCGACCGATCGCTTAAGATCGTCTGGAGCGTAACCGAAACGATCCACAATGCGAAGCGAAGACGAAGCGACCATACGGGGAGCATAATTTTCGGTCCGACAGGTCAGCCAATTCGGCTTCGGCCGGCCGAGCGGAATTGAATCCGATTTAACGACGATCGTGGATGCATCGGAGCGATGATCTCGAGCGTCTTCCAACCGTGTCTCGACGACTCTTCTAGCAAGCTATGCTTCCGGGATTCGCGAGACGTAATCGTGTGACTGATTTCGGTGACGAGAGTTATTGTTCGGAACAGAGGGAACGGAGAAACTTGGCGCAACCGTACAATAGCGCGAACGAAAGAAAGAAAGAAAAGGAAAGAAAAGGATAGAAAAGGATAGAAAATGGTGGAAAAGGGTGGAAAAGGGTGGGAAAGGGTGGAGGGTCTCTGAAACGCGCACGATTTACTTTGCAAACGACGAGGAACTCTGTAAACTCCGAGGCGCCCCCGATACGACACTCCCGTCTGAAAACTTGGCCAATAAGCGGCGAAAACAAGAAAGAGGCGAGCCCAAGAGGGGTTGCATAAACGTAAGCAGGTACGTTAACGGCTTCAAAACAGTCGAATATATTTCCCGGATCGACGCCGCTCGTCTCCTCCAGCCATGGTCATTCTTCTTCGCCTTCTTCTTCTTCTGGTTTCAACCGAGAGATTACGTCCAACGTACTTTTTCGTCCTCGCTGACGGCGCTACGTGTCGGGTCATCCGCAAAACCAGAGATGGTTATTCGTTGTAAACAGCTCGAGAAATCGTGTCCCTTTCGACGCTTCGCGAAAACTTTGTTCATGGGTCGAAGCGACAAAGATATTTGCGATGATCGGTTTTCGGTGTCGCCTTCAAAGTGGTGGGCGAATTCTTTTTCTCCTGTAACTACATTGTCCCCGGACTGGTAGAAAGGTTTCTTTTTCAGTCTCAGTTTTCCTTGGAAGTAGAAAGATTATTTCTGTGAGTGACGTTTAAATAATTTCATGTTGCAATTGAATAAAGCAATGGTAACGGCACGAGGCAAAATTGCGAGGCAATTGTTTGAGGGGAACGCGAACACGCGGGCAAAAACAGAAGCGCGCGATGACCGAGCACAGCCACGTGAATAATATATAAAGTTCGCGTGACTCGACTCTTTATGACGCAACGGGACGTATCGTAGTCCACGGGCCGCGACGTTTTCGCACAAAGCGGTGCTATACGATATCCCGGAAGATACGAAGGTGAACGAGCGCGAGAAAACGCGAGTCTACGAGCGAAAAAACGGTCTCGCGCGACCGATTAATTTTAAACGGACTATGTTTCTTGCCAGGAACGCTAAGAAACTTGTAACGAGTGTAAGTCATGGACAACGTGCGCTTGTAACAATGAAAATTTATTACGAAACTTTCTCCAAATGCTTTTCGCCTCTTCGCAGATATCTTCGAAGCTTTCCTTTACAAACAGACCTTGTATAATAAATACAGAGAACTCATGGAAATGGATTTTTTCCATCAAAGATCGTACAGGATCAAGATTGGCAATATTTCTTCCTAATCATGAAAAAACAGGGAATAACCAGAAACACTCTTTGAGCTCGGTCTGTACCATAAATCATGAGCGTAGTCTACGTCGATTTTCCGCGTAGACGTTGTCGGGTTTATCGGAGTATTTCTGACGAGCGCGTTTCATCAACAGGCATAAGAAACTTTACGCCCGCATTAATTGTTTATTCGGAAAACATAAGCGTTTCCAGGGCACGGGTAATAGGATTACATCGTTACCAGCGCGAGACTGCGAGCGGAGCTTTCAAAACTCGCCGCGTTACGGATTAAACGGATCGAGGATCCGAGCTTAAAATAATTACTTACGTCGATCGGAGGATAGTTAAGTATCTCCCACCATTTTTCTTTCTTTTTTTCCACGAGTAACCGAAAAGGGAGGCGTACCGGAGAACAGAGGCGGGCGTTTTCGAACCGATAAATTTTCCATAGCCAGAATTCGCCTGTTTCCCGTCCACGATATCCAAAGAACGCGGCACACCGTCGAGTATAAAATAAATTTCTAAGTCTTCGACGGGCAAGCACGCGGCGAACTCCGCTCGAAACGTAAAACGTAAAAACGATCGTCGACTGGACGTACCACGCGCCGTACATACATATATGTATGTAGGCCGATCGCCAATCCCGGAGGCTAATAAAAACGGCGTACTCGCGGCAGTTATTGGCCGTTTTGAATACCGGCAAATTGGGATTCGCTGGATGGCAAGGCGAAGGCGAATCGTACGGAAAACTAAAACTGCCCTCCCGACTCGATAAGGAACGATGGTCCTCGAAGAATACGAGCACCGATACGTCCTCGTGGTTGGACGATTTTTCAACCAGAATTCGAGTCTCTGCTGGAAGGAAAGCAGCTGCTCCCTCCGTGGCGAGTCGTTGGCAAGCTTCCCGCGCTCGAGAGGCCGGGGAAACTGGAACCGACCGAGGTGCAAGACCACGATGAAGCGGATCATAAAATTCCGAAGCGTCGCAGGGTTTCTCGCGGCTAGACGGGTTGCTGGAAAAACGTTTTCCAACCGAGAACCTGGTAGAAATGAAAAACTTGAGCCAGGATTGATCATCGTTCGTGGAACAAATTAATCAGACCATTCGTTACAACTGTCATTTACACGTTTCGCGGCGGACGTGCCGATACGAAAATCTCTCGCGGCTCCGCTCTCGAGAGCCCTCTCAGCCGATCGAGGAGCGTTTAAAAGCCGTAAACACTGGCAACAGCCTGCCAGAGATCGGAGCAAAAGCTTCGTGGCTCGGTTCGATCCGCGCGGTGTATCAATCCAGCGGCGTGCGTCGACGCGGACCCGATCGATCCTTCGCGTGCACGGCGATTCAACACCGTCCCCCTTTTCGCTGTATTTTGTCTCGTTTTATTCTCCCTCTGCCGATAGCTGGAACGGGTATTTTCACCTTCGCGACGAGGAGACACTGGGAGCCGAGCACGAAACTCGGTCACGCGCGATAATCAAAAATTTATAGAACGACCGTTGTTCGAGTCCCATACGTGCGTCTATCGTTGTTGACGCTTTCCATCTATTCGCCGGACTCCGGTTCGAAGAAAAATCGCGTATCGGCTGGCGAACACTAGTCGTCGGTGGACGTTCAAAAAAGCGTCATGGTTCGCGCGATGGAAGGTTCGATGAAGCGTGACGAAAAAATGGAGCTGGTCGTTGGTAGAATGGTGGAACGTGTGGAACGTGTGGAGCGTGTGGAGCGTGTGCAGCGTGGCGGGACCACAACGATAAACGATAAACGTCATATCGTTCGGTGCACATTGCGCGAACCGAATCTTCCCGTGCGCACCGTTCCATTGGCCATTATTCGCGGCGCGCGCGGCTGCCTACGCATTCACCTACGTCTGCGTTCGTGGTTCCCTCTTTGTAAATACGTATATGCACGTGTACGCGTCTGTTGGCTACGTGCACACGCGTACGAACGCCACAGCGGGTTCGTACACGTCCAACCACCTACATAGCGCACCGGCTCGTGAGGGTATTATCGCGAAACGCTCAGGAGGCAACGGTGTACGAACGCTAATGCGTCGCCGTCGCTTCGATCCGAGCGAAGAGAGCCGCAACAGAGCGCTGTCGCTTCTCCGTCGAGGCTGGCTGCCTCGGTTCCACCTGCAGCTGCAGCTGCAGCCGCAGCTGTTGGTCGACTCGGTGCATCGATCGGTTCCGACGAGCGTGAATCGCGTTTCCAGCGAGTACCGCAGCCACAATTGCAATCCTTCCCTGTCCCTCTCTTGTCCTTCCTCTATTTTCCCTTGCCTGTGTCTCTCCGTCCGGCACTCGGTCCCTCTTTCTCTCAATTATTTTTTGCAGTCAGCTTTTGTGGAGAATCTTGTGCGGTCTCTCTTTCCCGTTTCATCGTTCTCTGTCTCTCCGGTCGCTTCTTCCTCTTTATCCACGCTCTTTTTTCGCTCCGCGCTCTCGATCCTCGTGCTCGTTTTTCCCCGGTATCCACCAGATTCCAGGTTTCCTCGAGTCCGCTTGCTTCGCGCACTCCAAACTTTTTGCGGCTGCGCGCCGACCAGACTCTCGCGAGTTGTATCGACATGCAGCGTAAACTCGTATCGGTGCCGAGATTCCACCGCGATTTCCTAATCGAACCGAACCTTTGAACCGAGACGATTTCCTGAAAGACACGCAAGTCCCCCTTAAACCGATCCAATCGATCCCAGACCGACTGTAACACCAACCCTCCACGATATTAACCATGCACGTCAGCGTGTCCCTCGATACGAGCTCCACAATTTCCACTCGAACGCATCTGGAGCCAGGCAACCGGTCTTCTTGCCTCCCGAACGGGCGATCGTTAAAACACGAGAATGGCCGTAAATCGCGGGTCGTTACATTTCGGAAGCGGCGTTACGACGATGGAAAGATCCAATTATCGAACGTGGTAGTAGCCGGTCCTCTTCGCAAGCCGTCAATCTCCCACCGTAATACGGTCGACGTAACGAACGGGCAAGGACGAAAGGAACAACGTTCGTGGAACCTTGGTGAATTCACCGAAGTCATACCGGCTCGATGTTACCGGTCGAACACAAACGTCGACCACCGATACGACCGCAACGACGTCGAGGAGGACGTCGACGACAATAGCCTCCGTGCTCGATGAAGCAACGGTGACAGCGATGGCGAGGCTGACGCCGACAGTGCCGGCAACGACAATGGCGATGACGGTCATCACCGCGGCGCCATCTCCTATGAATGGCCGGCCGCCGATCGGCCAAATTGATTTTGCCGCTCGATAGACGAAGGACGGCTGTCGAGCGTATTACATGGGACTCGTAGGTGATTCGTCGGTTTTCCTGCGACGCTGGTCGTCGCAGGATCGCGCGTCGTTAACCCCATATTCGTGCATTGTTATCGGAAACGAACTGAGAATATCCAAATAGAGTGGTCCGCAGAGAAAGCTTCGAAGACGATGCGATTTCTCAGGTTAAATGAAATTATTTAGAAAAGAAAATTGTGTCGAATAGTTGTTGGACGATCGATCGGCTAGCTGTCGCGAAAAATTTTTGTCCGGCAGACCTAGTTGACAAAAGTTGAAGGTTATTTCGGGTTCTTTCATTGGAAATGGACGACAGATTCGTAATAGAAAGATATCGGTGATAGAGGATAAATATGTACCGTTCTACCTACAAGCGTATTCTTCGAGTAGTTTTGTCCTACAACCGTTGTTCGAGAACCCTTGGAATTTCTATTTTAACATCACACTTTCGATCTTTCTTGAAACACAAACAAAATCCTTACTCCGTACAATTTTTTGCGTCGAACTGTTGCTCACTGAAACGACTAGATACCCTTGTTCGATGGAAATATCCAAGAACAGGGGCGAATATCAGACTTAGAGTAATTTCAATACCGCAAGAGCTTATTACCGAGAACCTATTACTGGCACTACCATTATCGGACACTCTGTGCAATATCCGGCAGCGATAATTACAGATACATCAGATTCTGATATTCTAGACGAACAATGCAACGCGGACGTATGAGTTATCGGCTGCCATTCGAACTCGAGATCTCCGACAGTAGTATAAGCGCGTCGCTAGTCAGCCTCGTTAACGCGATAACTCCGGTGTGGGGCGCGTCTTTATTGGGATTTTTATTCGTCCCCATCGACGTAATCCGTGTCATTATCGGATAACGATACCCCCAAAATCCATAAGCCCGGTCGGTTTATCGTCAGTGGCCGCGTAACGGTTCGCGATCGACGATTAACGAGCCGCTATCAACGATTATGCGTATCTATGTCTCTGGCCCGAGAATGGGGCGTTTCTGTCCGATTCGCTTCATCCTGGTACTCGATGTTTACGTTCCGATCAAACTTTCAGTCCATGGAGTAATCGCATTAGCGGCTGTCGACGTCTCGAAAGAATCACTCTGGATGGTGATAAATTACCCAGCGAGAAGCAAACACTAGGGTACTCGACCGTCGAAGTTATGCGCGATGTTGGACTCTTCTCGAATTGGAAACAACAGCCATCAGTTTAGTGGCTCGTTCAGTTTGATCGAGAACACGGTTGCCTCTAGGACACTGCGAGGGAAGAAAATAAATGGAAGGAATAATCCAGTATACTACGAATAAGCTCGATTCCATTCAACGTCGGACGCCTCACCGTAGGAAGTCAATCATAATCGTTGTCCGTGAAAGCACAATCGCGAGAACGTTTTTATCCAGTCGGGTAGGCTCGACGTTTCCTGTAGACGCGTCACACCGGTATCGTCGCAGCGTTGTTGGCCAGTACGGTACGGGACTGTTTTCCAGTTTGGAGTCGCGACGAGCTTTACTACCGTCAGTATTTTATTGGAACAACACCTAAGTGAACAGATATTCGGCTTTGATCGACGAAACGCCATCCTCCTGCCGCCTTTCTTCTTTTTCCCTTCTGTTTTCGTTTCGTTTTACACAATCCTCTGCCTTTTGTCGCGCACGTTTTCATGTCCCTATCCTCGCCTCCGCAGCCAGGCTACGACACAGGGCAGACTGCGACAGCAGGAATATTCGAAACTCGCTTTGTTATCGAGGCTCGCGATCGCACAAAGCCATGCGTGTGCACGCTTGTTGCAAAATGTCGTTACATACCTGAACGCGTTCGCTCGTTACACGGACGACGCTACAAATAATAGACCGAAGGACCGAACAATGCGCGAACAATGTATTTATTTTAACAATCGACCGGCCCAGCGCGGCCGTTTATCCACGATCCTCCGCGTTGCCAACCGTCCACCCTCGTCGTCGCGTAAACTACTCGAAATAAGCGCGATTCGAAGCCCATCCCTATCCGAATCGTTGAAACGGGTTAACCGTGCGTGGAAACAGATTTACAGGAATAACGAGAAACAATGGGGACGGCCTCTTTGG
Source organism: Ctenoplectra terminalis (assembly GCA_019453375.1). Lineage (NCBI taxonomy): Eukaryota > Metazoa > Arthropoda > Insecta > Hymenoptera > Apidae > Ctenoplectra > Ctenoplectra terminalis. The sequence continues at coordinate 415,013 of SMSQ01026303.1, read as the reverse complement.
GAGATTGGAATTGTCTGAAACACGCGTTGATTCGAGTACCTACATCGTTTGACGAGGAACGCCAATGTTCCTCGTTGGGAACGATCGTAGGATCGTCCGGCGGTGGGATCGTTAAATCTTGAAAGAGATTCCGTAAAGCGAAGTTTTTCTTAAAATGGTCGTTCCACGCGAAGAAGCTAAGAGCAACGATATTAATAGCGTGTACCCGTTAACCGAGACAAGGTTAGAACAATAAATTGCGGGGAATACTGCGGACAATTGCAAATTGGTACAAACGAGAGGGATTGTTATGAGGACGGAAAGAATAAGAGTGGGAGGCGAGAGAGCGGTAATAGGTGGCAGAAGAGAGAAAGAGTCCATTATATATTGCGCGAATATTCATCTTGAAAGTTAACGAACGAGGAGTAGCGTCTCGTTAACGAACAGGAAAACTCCTCTGGTCCAGGTCGGTCGCTTGGCCGGAAAGGAAATGTTCTCCTCTTTTTCTCGTCCACCGACCGCGTTCCTCTTCGTTTACCCTCTTATCCTCGTCGCGAACGATATTCCTCTTTCGCTTTTTCTTCTTCTTCTTCTTCTCCTTCTTCTTCTTTCTCTTCGGTCGTTCGAACGCTCACAAAGTGTGTCATTAGTATAACTTTTTCACGACGGGTTGAGACGAGTTGAAACAACGCGAACCGGATTTTTATATTCGGTTTAAATAATGAAGTTCCAGCACGAATCAGCCGCGTGAAAGTTCGCGATCACAATTCTCAACGTTTCTTTTCCCTCTGGTCTGACCGGTGATGAAACGACGATGAAACGATTGCGATTGTTAGCGCGATCCGCAGCGTTGAAATTTCAATATCGACTCGTTGCTTCGTTCTGGTAGCTATCGTTACGTTCGCCACCTTGACGAGTGATTCGTGGAGGCCGGAGGCATCCATGAATGGACGAGGGCAACCTTAACAAAATATTCCATACACGGAAACATTAACCGTCGACGATTGACGGTCATGAAACCATGAATTATCGATCCACCGAGAGACATGCACGCCTGCTTTTCTCCACCCAACACTCTCCTCCCGCCATCCTTTTTTCCAGCCTCTAAAGTCAAGCCGACATGCTCGATTGGCGACGTGATCGATCGATCGGGAAACCCTCGCAAATCACCAAGCTCTCCTCGCCTTTGACGAGGAATAAGAAAAATAATAGAACGCGTGATCGAAGCAAAATAACTGTGAACGATACCGTCCCTGCTCGCCTCAACCTTTGCGCCATCCCTTGCTTCTCCTCTTGCTCGCTCTGTGCTATGCTAGGTTTGACTTTGACGCCAACCTCGGAGAAAAATATTAACGATAAAAGCGTGACGTCTCGTAGTAGCCAACCCGGTAAATCACCCTGTCTCTCAATCCCTTCCCCAGCCAACAGTCTCCCAAACTGACAAGTGATATTTTCATCGTTCGTCGAGTGACAACGTTTCGAGAAAAGATTAATCACCGGCGCGTTAAAATGAATTTTTTCCTAAAATATGTGCCTCGATGGCACGCGGGTTTGCGTATAAGGGTTATAAAGTTCGTTTATTGGCACCATTTTCGATCCCCGTTCCACTCCCCTTCGTATCACGTACGCTCGTTACGCCGTTCAACCTTCTCGCGATAAGTCATCGGTTGACAAGTAATATTTTTATCGTTTCTGAAAGTGACATTGTTCGATGGATGATTAATCGTTCATCGTTGAGGATCGTTATCGATGGAGATCGCTCCAACGCTTTTCGATTGCGATTTAATTATGGCTCGATCAACCGAGTTGACCGGTAAGCTTCGTAAACTTTTGAAAAAGCGAATACGTCTGAAAATTCGTACCAGCAGTATGAACGAGAGCGTGCAATAACCGACTTTTGCTACTTGTCTGTTCCAGAGGAATATTGCAGCAGGGCCGAAAGAATTACAAGGAGGCGATTCTGAGTTATCAGCGAGCGATCCATTTCCGGCCTTCGTTAGCTCGTAAGTATTTCCATTATTCCCCGCGCAACGTTCTCAACGAGAGGCGATCGAGTTTCCAGTGGAACTCTCGAGTTTCGCTATTTTTTCCAGGGACCTGTTCTCCATTGATCCCCTCTTTCTCCGCGGGTAGAACACGCTGAAGGAAATCGATGTTAATGCTCTGGGGCTCGAATTAGCGAAATGTAATTTGACGCAGCCGGCGTGTACCATTAATGAACCGCGGTCGCAAGTTATCGCAGTTCATTAGGGCACTGAAGCGGCAATTCTCGCGTGAAAAACAGAACAACCCTTAGCGTTTCACCCTGTTCAAGCCGCGAAAGAACCCTATCGAGCTCTCTGTGCAGTCCGTGAAAACCTGTTCACCGTATACACGTTACGCAAGAGTTTTCCTCGCCAAACTTGTTACTCCAAGTATATACCGTAGACAATTTAAATTCCTCGCCGCCTAACCCAGTGTTTCAAAGCAATCGACTAACAAAACAGCGCTCGCGTAACCTCCTTCGAGCTTATCAGAACACGTCGTATACTCCATTGTTACGCAGGAGCCATCGAAAATATGCTAACAAGGTGCTGCTAGAAAATATACGCTCATTACAATGCAGAAGCTCCTTTGCACAAGGGGTGGAACTGACAGCCGCGTTCTTGGTAACACCTCCTCGAAACGTGTCGAGCATTCGCTTCGGGGAAAATTGACCTTCGACCTTCGCGGTAAGCTCCGTGGAACGTCACGGTCGAGACTTCATCGAGATGACAAAACTCGTATTTGTTCAGTCTTGCGCGTGCAATCGCGCGTGCCAAAGAATGCCGGCGAAAATTTCTCGGCGATGAAAAGGGAACTTCTTTGGAACCAACTCGGAGGAGAGAGAGCGCCAGGCCGGTCCTGATGATGTTTACCGTATACTTTCCGAGATATTTACCCCCGAGCTCGCCGATATAGTGTTTCCGGTTAAATCGTGGTCCAGAATCGCCGGCTTTCGTCCACCTTTCCCCTGCTACGTAAATATTATTCCTATTTATTTCGTGGCAGCTTGCGGCACTCGTTGTACGACTTTTCTGATACAGTATTAACCCCGGTGAAATACCTTCTGAAAATATCAACACCGTTCTCTAAACTTACGAATGCTTTCTCGACAACGTGGTCGACCAACCGACGGCTGAACTCGACAGCTTCCAAATGTAAACTATTGTACGATATTCCTCGGTATTTTCACTTGCAATTTTTCTGCCGAAGAAACCCTCGAGTGGTATCCTCGTTGATTTGATTAACCACCAGAAGCCAACAATTCCTCAGGTCATGCGATATCCATTCGTTTCTCGTTTCTCTCTGTTGGAGAACAATATCCGTACAATCAGCGGCAATTTTTTGCCGCGTGTCCGCGCAAAATCCTCGTACACGTGATAGGCGTAACCGCAGCCATGAACCAGGTTCGATTCGCCTTCTTAACGAGCCACCTTTTGCCCATGAGAGCGTACGGGCTACAGCGACGAAGCGGGGGTGGAAAAACGGGGGTTGGAAAGAACAGAGCGACCGACGTTTGTCACGTGGACCGTACGATCCACGTACGACGATTTACTTCGACCGTCCTGGGAACGGCTCATTACCGAGCAAATGCTCCGACCATCCGCGATATCGATCTCATTTTCCGCTTTCCACTTGCCCGGCCATTTATTTTTGCATCTCGATGACTCGATCGTACCCCAACGACTCGCTCTGAAGCTCGCCTATCGCTCGTTAACAATTTCCGCCATGCTAAGCTTGCGATACATGCCATTTTTGCGCTCCAAGCTTTAATTTAAACGCGTGATTGCCGCATCGAGTGAGAATTTATTTTGTTGCGACGCTTACTCTTGATTTATTCGTTCGAATCGACCATTAGCTTCGATTTCATATTTTCGTCTCCCTCCAAGTGAAATTACAGTGTTATAGTGTTTTAGCGAAACCATAGTTGTATCGCGAGAATGGATCTCTAAAAGGAAACTTTCCCGGTTTCCCAAATTTCCGTTTATCAGAGCTAGATAGACGGCATCGTTCCATTGTTTCGCAAAGCGTGTGCAAAGAACGAAGAAGCTACGATAATTCTGGGAAGATCGATTTGAAGTGTTTAGTTAGAGTTATTTCAAAGGCATTTCAACTTGTTAGTTCCCGGAGTAACGGAACAACGAGCTCCCCGGAAAAAGAGAGCGGGAGGGTTTTGCTTGGATCGTTTAATCAACCGGTTGTTCTATCAGAAACACTTGGGCTTTTCAGGCAACGAGCTTCGAAGAACTTGGAAATTCAATCAGCCAGGCCCACGTAGCTATAATGAATATATTTGTGAAATCATTTCCAGATACTGCTCAAAGGGGTAGAGCCTTCGCATCTTATCGTTCGATTTCACTTATTACATTTTTCTTCTTTTTTTTTTTTGTCTAAGATGTTTTCAAAACATCGGTTCGTTTCAATGCAACCAGATTTTATAATAAATCACCGTTTCTCGCGTCTCGTTAAAAACGAAGCGAAACGAAACGCAAAGCTCGCCTGTGAGCGTCATTTTTAAGCGAGAGCAGAAGAAGTGGGCACGAGTTATATTCAGCGGTGCATTATTTTTACGCGAGAGAAAAGCCGCTTTATCAATGCTGTTTACACGATGTATTTTCGCGGAACAATTATAACGCACTTCCGTCGAGCAAAATATGTCGGTGTTGCGCGGAAAGCCCGGCCGCGAAAGGCAAAAGCATTTCGCTGTCCGCCTGCCGCTTTCCCGGAACGCATTTGCATCCATAAGCGGACTAGTTGGCGAGCATATAACGCGACCCAGCAAGAATGCCCACGTCCGCTCGTCCGATTTGATCTTCGTTCTTCTACTGATTAGCCGGATCCCTGGTCCACTCGTTCGGTTCGTTCCGGTCGCTTATCTAGCGCCATTCGTGTATTATCATCCTGATTCGACGTACAACCAGAAATATCGGTTATCTCGACCACCGCGCAGCGTCTGCGACCCCGAGCTTGTAACTTTCCTTCGAGATCTACGTTTATGAGCTTTGAAAATGCACGTTTTGATGGAGATTTAGTTTGTAATTACTCTCTCCCTCTCTGCACCAAAGTTATGTTGATTAAGGCACAGAAAATAGGATACACGAGATAATAAAGAAGCGACGTTGCTGCAAGCTCTGTGTTCGGTGAAGTTAAGGTCAAGTTACCGGAACTTAATGGTTCGCGTTAACCTGTTTAAAGGTAGAACAACAGCTCGCGAGATTAGCATCTCGGTCAAGTGTGATTTATGACGTTTATCAATGACCTGCTTGCTATTCGTGTAACTTCCGTTTCTGATTTCGATCTCTATGGAATTGTACGCGTTAAAAGAACGTACCTAGTAGCCGCAATTAATAATTCGAAATACCGACTGCGTTATCACGCTTCTTTAAACCAAACAATCCAACGCGCTTACGCAACTCGCGGATAAATTCATAAACAACAAGAGTATAAAACACAAACTCAGATGCTTTTATTTGCTCAATTATCAATTAATTGCTCACGAATCGCCAATACTTAAACAGGATACTGTGCACAACGTTCCCTGTCAAAACTTGGAGAACGGAACAATATCACTGACACCCTCTCGATATCAACGAAAACCAAGATACATGTGGTGCTAGGTGGCCCAAATCACGGTGTTCGCGAATACACCAACTCGTCGCGTCGTAATCGAATTTGCAGCCGGAGGGCGGTTTCACCGGAGCGTCGAAACTTTCGTATTCGGGATAATAGTCGGGGGTGTTATCAGTTCCTAGCCCGTAAGGTTCGTTAAACTTCTTTTTTTCTTCTCTCGCAGCCATTCTATCGGTCTTTTCGCGAGCATTCCAACGCTGGTAGTCTCGAGAGTTCGCGAAATAAATTCTCTCGATTTCTAGCAAGGTTTGAGAAGGTAAAAAACAAGGGGTAACAAAAAAAAAGAAAAAAAAAAGATAAAGAGTAAACGGTAGCTAAAGTGGATGAGAAGCGACGTGATAAATGGCCGAGGATCGGCTGACTCCTCTCGCGAAACGATTGATGCCGAGTTATAAAAGCCTCGCATCTACAGGATGTGTATTAAAAGTTTCGCAAAGTTGGCGAACGTAATTTAACCGATCTTCCGTTCGGCCGCTTTAACCGGAGTAATTTTATCAGCGTTGTAAAATTTGTTGCGCGCAACGCCCGCCTCCTAGTCGAACGATATGGAAAGTTTGAATTTTAAGCCGCACCTGCAAAGAGACATTCGGTAAACTTCGTTACCGACGAGCTACTTTTATCGGTGCTATCGGCGTATACCTCTGTTTCTCCTTTCCTTCCTCTTTCTCGTTCTTCCTGTATTAAGAGGAACCACTTTGTCTCTGCTGGTATTATGTATTTGTAAAGTATTCGAATCAAAAGTTCGTTCGAATGTAACGTCTAAACGAATAAACGATGACGTTTAAATTAATCAGAGTTCCCGACACTGCGTTACAAATTTAAAAAGTATCGAGTTCATTTATTAGTCATTCTTCGATGTTTCGAGAATCTGTTTTCTGTCAACTATTTCGTATTTACGGATTGAGATAAAATTCAATAATAAAGTAGATCAGCTTAGATAATTATATTTACGTCTGTCAATAAGTTAACAGATTGGATATTAAAACTGTGATAAATCTGCACGGTGACATTCGATCGAAAATATTTGTATCTAAAATGAAGCTTCTGGTATCGGCAAGAGACACTATATTAAAAATTCCAGGATTCCTGCCACGAGTAACCTGTATTGCCAACAGGAATTGTTTTTCAAATTTTCGTTCGTGAGAATCTCGTCGAGCATTCCGTCGATCTCGCTTTAATGATGCACATATTTTCAAACGCACCGACAAATTGAAGAGCGTCGAAATTGGTATGGATTAAAACGTTTCCGAAGTCAACCGTGCATGGTGCGAAATTCTCCGGTATTCGAGAATACTTCAATCAGAGACACGGCATACAAAGACGCTTTGAGTCAGAGAACACAGGAAGTGCACAATTCGTAAACGACAGTAGAATTCGTGCGCGCAGTTCACGCGTACTACGCGCTTAATACGCGATAAATTGTCTACGATCCGATCCTTTGTACCGGAGGAAGCTCAGGCTTCGATCAGATTCACGCACAATCGCGTGAATGCGAACTTCGACACCATTTGAAACGTTCTCCAGAGGTGACAAGGTTTCATTGAAAAGCGAGGAAGGAGCGTAGTTGGAAAATAGACAGACGTCGGATGCCACCTTGACTCTTCGAATAAATTGTCAGCTCGATTGCATCGATACATCCATGCGCAACAATTCGCTGGACACGGCAATTAATAAACATCGAGTAAACATTGATTCGTTCAATATTGACAATGGAAAATGCAAGAAACAGCAGTGAATATAAACGTGTAAACAGAGAAGAAACTGGCCTGCTCAGTGGTCTTGTGTACCTGTGTTTTATGCCCAAGCAAGTTTCCCCGTTTGCTGTTACTCGTTTCTGCGATTCGGCTCGGATAGAAATAGACACGTGTTCTCTAGAGGTGGATCTATAAGGAGTAACGAAGTAGAACATCTGGAGGATAAATCAGACGGGTAGAAGATATCGTCCAAATGCCGAATTACGATTCATCGTTCTGCAGGGACCATGAGTTACGGTTTAAAAAAAAAGAAAAAAAAAGGAAAAAGAAATGAGAAAAAAAGGGGAGCGAAAGCACAGCGAACGAGAAACGTAACCCTGGTAGAAGTTTCATCGAATGGAGATGAGTAAAGTGTTGACCTTTGCCGACGACTAGCGTAAATTAAAAATAGACCCACCAGGGCAATGAAACGAGTGGCCCTTTCAGCTACTTTTAATTATAATCCGAGCTTTAAATTGCTCGCGAGAAGTGGTAGACTTTCGATTGTTGCCGGTCCGAGAAAGCGGAACGACTACGACCACGACGACAACGACGACGAAGAGGTTGACCGAGTGGGGAGAAAGGGTGGCGAGGGAAAAAGGGAACGAAGTCGAGAGCCCTTTGTAGCAATTTTAACGCCTCCTGCGCGGAAAAATTCGAAGCGAAAAAAAAAGGAAAAAAGGAGAAAGAGAAAAAGTCTTTCTGCCCGGAGGAGCTTTCCAAGCGGGGCGCCACAATTAAACGCGACGGCCGCGTTGAAATCGTTACGTGTACGTTGAAGGCTGCTTAACCGTGAAGCGTGCGCCATGTAACCGGCTAATGTGGCTCGAGCACTTTCATCGATAATCACCTCCATCCTCCTTTCAAGAGGGACAAACGCTTCAAGTGGCCGCCAAGTGTTTGGGGTGTAAAAAGCTGCGACATCGCGTTAATAACGTGCATTATTAATAAAGCTAACGCTGGTCTCGAGAATCGATCGATAAAATATTGTGCCGTCGTGCCTCGAGCATAGGTTCTTTTCGCTCCAACTATCGACCGAGGGCCCGAAATGAAACTTGGACCTCGACTCGGGAAACTTCGTTCGGCGTCAAAGCGGCGAGGAGCGTTTTAAAGGAAGGAAAGTTTGTTTGAGATAGGTAGACGAAGGAAAGACAGAGGCAGGAAAGAAAAAAAAAGACCCGGTAACACCTGAAGACCCAGAGTCCCTTTGAACTGCGACGTCTCGCAGCAGGAAGCGCCTCGGGCCGAAGACTTACTGCGACAGAAACTTTCCAGACTATCCGTTTGCCTGCGTACGTAAAACGCCTTGCGCGATACACAAGTGACTCAATTAAAGCAACCAACTTCCAGCGGGGATGCTGGAGAACCGACGAACAAACAGACGTGTCGGCGAACACTCGTAAAGTGTACACCCGCCATCGTGTCTGCACACAGCCACCGGCTTTCGCGAGCGAAACTAGAGGTCTTTCTACCGCTTAAGTTCTCGACGACCTTGCCGTACAATGATGATTAAATTCCCGAACTTTGATTCTGGAAGATCTTTGTCGAGCGGCAGTAGAATAATACCGTGCGTGGTCAGACACGAAGCATCGTACGGTCATAACCAGATTCTTACTTACGATCAGTTTCAAACAGCGATAACTTTTATTTTTCGATCAAACGTTGGTTAAATGTTAATTGATACAGCAGGTTTGATCAGTTTCTCTGCGAATTTAGTTTTAATTAACCTAAGTGGAATTTAATGGCAGAGAGAATGGTTAAACTATTCTGGAAACGGAACTAATAGAGAAATTTCTTGGATGCAGAGTTAGAGATTATCACAGTGAATCCTAAGAATGTATACGAGTAATTAAAGGATTAGTTTCAAAATTCGTACAAACGGAACCATGGTTGTAACCGTAGAAGCGTTACTCGACCGAAAAATGAGACAGTGATTAACAATTTGATCGACGTATACAGGAGGATCGATCCAGAGAATTTAGTTTCGAAAATGAAACGATTCCTGGAACGCAGAATGGCGGAACAATGGATTTAGAGGAGGCGAGAACCAGACTGATAGGTGTTAATTACAGTCTCTTAGCGATCGAATGCAAAACAAGCACCGTAATGCATTAGGAATAATGACGACGGTTTGTGCACGCGAGACGCGGCTAGTTTAACCAGCCATTGTGAATTCGCCAGCATCGTTATTAGAAATTCCTAGTCCCTTCCGTTGCGACGTATATTAGTCTGCACGCGTGCACGACGGTTACATCGACAAACACGGAATGCGCTCTCTTAATTGGATTAATTGCGACGAAGGCCATACGGCCATTAGTAACAGGCGTATCGACGCGTGCGAGTTATTCGACCATATTTCGTGAATCGACTTCAAATATTTATTTATAAACATTGTTTCACGTTTCTTTTACTTGAGTCTTTCCGAATCTCAGTGCGCACACGAGCTGTCACGCTGAGTCACGCGTAGACTTTCCCTTTCGTCGTTCAAACCACGGATTAAAGTTCAAAATACCTGAAAGTTAAGCGCCACACGCGCGCGTTTGTTTTGAAATTTTAAGCGAAATATCCGAAAAGGCAGGGAACGTGGGAAAGAGAACGACGACACTTCGCGACGTAACTCTAACGTTGTTTAATATTAGTTCCAACGATCGAATATCCGGCAAGCTCAATAAGAACTTGTTCGTGCAACTTTGACTAATGGGGTGAGTCAATATATCGCCAGCTGCACGGAAAGTAGCGCGGGACCGTGTACGATCAGACTCCGACAAGTAGTACAGATAGGCGCACGGCCAGACCGAGCGCCAAGTAGCGTAGGTAAACGGAAAGTCATACCCCTGCTAGCGGTAGAACGCATCGAATAGAGGACGGTTTCAGCGAAATTCGAGCAGGGTCAATGGTGTTCGCGTCTCTTTCGGCAAACCAAACATGAATAACATTGTTAGCCGTACCAACGACGCGAACTGGAAACACACAACTCCAATGGTAAAATGAAACTTCCAGAAGAATTTATCATTCGTTTAACAGGCCCATGTTCCATTGCTCCCCGCTATCAACGAAAAAATACGAGCCGGTTTTACGCGCCGATCGCGCGGCGACAATCGCACGAAATCTGAGCGTGATTAATTGCTCGTCCCGCCAACTTTTCCGCGGTCACTCGCGTCGAGCTCAATTTTCCCGCCACCGCAACCATCGTCGCCGTCGTTCCGCAAGTGTTGACTCCGAACATGGATCGCGGCAAAATTAGATGGATTGCACAGCAATATCTTAATAGCGTGGCCAATCGGGAAATTCCAGGGATTTCAGGAATTTTCTGCACACGTCAGAACATGTCGTTCTTCCGCGTACTTATCGTGCGTCAATGAACCCGTGCACGAACCGTGAATTCCATTAATCAGCAAAATTAACAAGACCGCCAGAGGACCGAGCCCGGTGTGGAATAAGGGGAACGGGAGAGAGGACCTCGTTTGATTAATTACGCTCACGTTGCACTTTGCATTTATCACGGAACCATCCACACGATCTCCCTTAACCCCTTTCTGAATTTTACCGTACGAAATTTCGACGTTTTCGGTGATGCTTGGTTGGTGAGCATTTCTGAATCAGGAAAGACGAAGATAGACGCAGCTCGGAACGCGTCTTGTCCTTCGTAACCCTCGGACAAGTATGGAGATTCCCGGTTGGATCGTCGGAAATTAGCCGGACTGCCGTACGAGCACTTAACACGATTGATTCACCCGAACACGGTAATTCGACCAAAGGACTTCCGCTTCCAGCTTACCCTGACCCCCTTCCCTGTCTCTCTCTCTCTCTCTCCTGCGTTCTCATTGCTACTCCAGTCTCTCCTTTGCCTCGATGAGAATCCTCGAAGGGACCGTTGCGGGAATATCCAGGAAACTGGAGCTCGAGATTCGCGAAATTGCTTAGAAAATTACGCTCGACGAGTCTGAGCATTCAGACCGACCGCTGGCTCGCCGAAACGAAAGCCGATGCACGGTATTACTTGGAAACGAATTTCCGTTATCCTTAGGCTGTTACACAGGTACCACTTTTTTCTCCATGCCAAAATATCGCGCTCAAAGCATTCGTGGTATAGACAAGGAGGTGGACAAGGTTTCTCGTTTTACCTCGCCGAAGAAAGTTTTCCCTTTAAAAGGTTTTTTTTCACGACGAGTTCAGAAACACAGCAGCAAATTTCGAGGGTAGCCACTCCTCGAAGTCCCCGAACGACGCGCCCTGGCTCGCCGCTTTTTAACCAAACCCCTAGCTGACCATCGCGTTTCCCACTCGCTTTGCCACGATGTCCTCTGGCAACGTGACGCGTCTACGGTGGTTGGCAAAAAAAAGGGGCGAGGTAAACGGAAGGAACGGAACGGAACAGAAGGACGGAGCCAGAGGTAAACGCATTTAGGTACACACGCGAAGTTGGACATGCACAAACATGCGCTTATGTTGGCATACACACGAGCGTGCATATAAACGGACTAGATACACGAAAACCGTAAACACACGTATCGATGGGCTCACACATTTTCGTCTCGACCGGTCGATACAGCTCGTGTATCCTCCGTCTGTTTCCACATACTCCAACGACGAAGTCGCGCCGAACGAACGCGTTTTTGTACTTGCGGATAATCGAGACGAGCGTTTCTCGCCCGATAATTCACCAATTATTTTAACAAATTAACCTACGACGATTCTCATTCCCCCGACAGAGTTATTATTCCTTTATTCCCGCACCATCCGAAATTCGCAATGGAAAGGGAAAACGACGTTTCGTCTAATTGTGCGCGAGCAGCGATAAAATTCCATCTCGCGGCGCGGCAAACGGTGAAGAGATTTGCCTCGCGCTGCACACCATCGAATTAGCACGAATTACACACAATAATGCTGCAAATGGTGTTTTATCGCGGCAGTGTTTCAACGGAACCCGTTTCTCGGACCGTTCCTACCACTTGTGAATTTTCCTGACCTGCTCTAACCGTAACGTGCAATTAAATTCAACCAAATTTGATTTCACATCGCGAGCGCGAATTGTTCGCCTCTGATTCCTTGCGTCCTTCCCGACGCGACCCATTAAGCTCCGCGTTGTGGTACCCATTATTTATTTATTTAATAGGAACACAGTGATGTATGACCATCGTTTCATGTGTAAATTCAGTATAATAACGTTACAACAAATATTTATACAAATGGTAGTACCTTTCGCCCTTACATGCGCGGCTGGTAGCCATTCTTGCGTTACAGTTTCATTGTTTTGATATACCGAGAGCTCGCAACCATCGATAGCTCTTTGATCCATCAAACTCGGCATTGTTCGTTCGGAAAATTGTTGAACGAGAATAAAGGAAGCCAATTTTAGTCGTTGGTTCTGCGAAAATAGGAGAATTCGTCTCTTATTGAACACGATTGAAGGTGCAAGTGGCGACCAAGGGGTACCGAGCTAGCAGTGGTAGCCGTCCACAAATTGGTGGCCGATCGGTCCACTAATTACTCAACCGAGTCGTGTTTTAAAAGCCCTGATCGTTACGAACAATTTGCGTCGTTAAAAATAACCAAAAAGAACACCGCACAGAGACCGTAGAGTCTCCTCTATCAACTGTCGCGTTAATCGTACGCGGTGACTACGTAGCAAGAAAAATGATTCGAAATTGGTTCCGTTCTATCAACGATTTCGATATCGAACCCACGAAATTCTTTACGGCCCCGTTTGTCTGCTTTACACCGGCTCTTAATTGGCACACCACGTCCGCTATCTATCAATTCATAGAAGTATCTCGCACTACAAATATAAACAATACCGATCGAAGGATAAAAAAAATTCGCAAAATTTTGAAAATTTCAAACACTCCAAAAATTCCCTGTAAAATTTATCGATCGAAGAGAGGAACAACGCGGCGGAGGCGGAAGTGGATCGCGCGCACGGTCTACGCGAAACAGGGAACGCTCGGGTTAACCAGGAAATTGCAAGGCACACACAAAACTCGACTGCACGATGGAATCTTAATTCTGTGAGCGCCGGAGTTGAATTCGCTTCGGCCTGCCCCTCTTCCATCTCTCTCCATCTCTTCTCAACGTTTCTCCTCTTCGTTCCGTCTTAGCTCAACCTCCGTTTCCCTTTTCACCCCGTTCAACCCCTTTCACCCTTTTCACCCATCACCTCGCCCAGTTCCTTAGCCCCTTCGTCTCCGTTTCCCTAGGTCTCGCGCGTCTTATTCTCTCTCTTTCGTAATTAGGAAGCAAACAGGGCGGCGGTCTTGCCAACTTGGCGGAGTCGGAGATGAAACAGCAGTTTCCGTCCGCCCATTCTTCTTCCACCCCCGAGCCTAGTATCCTGCATAGCCGCGCTTTCTGTCGCTCGACCACCTGACTCGTTCGCTTTCGTTCACTTTCGTTCGCCTTCGTAGAATCGAGGTCCGGCAGCAAAAGAGCAACGACGATACGTCTCGGTGCCAAAAGCAGCCCTGTGTCGAGGTGTTTCGCGCCTTACTTCGTCGTTTCTGGTTTTTACAGCGATGTCCCTCTTTCTCCGCTTTCTTCGTGAATCAACTCGGCGAGAAAGTCGTATCGAGCACGGAGGGAGATCGTGGTTTTTTGCTCGGTCGAGGAACTGGCCCCGTCGCGCGGATGTTTTTCCGGCGACGATCTCGCGAAAAGTCGCGGAAACGAGTGTTTTTCGCCTGGTGAAATATTACTCGTCTTTCTTTTCGCTCCTCCGACTGCATATATTACTCTGGGGTTGTTATTTCTGATATTTTCTCCGCCACGGATCGGTGTCTATGGCGTCTCGAGACGAGTAAAAGAAACTGAACCGAACGAAGAAACGGGGATCTAGTCGATGGCATTAGCGTACCATCTCGACGTAAATGTCACAGACTAGCTAGGTCATTCGAACATACGTTTTGCTCGAAAGCTCGACTGCGAACCAGTAAACAATCTCTTGGTACTCTATTTCTGACACTTGTCATTCTTCGACGACAGCGTCTTAAACCCTCTCGCTTTAACAAGAACGATCATCCAGGATGGTATTCAACTTCCGAGCACACCTTTCTCTAAGAAATCGATAATTACATCAATCGAATCAATTACCGATTAATGGCTTCGATTATCAGGTTATTTATATTTATCCAGGCAATTAGATAAATAAATACAACATCAACGGTGGTCGTGGAATCTTTTAAAATCGAGCACGCTTACTTGGTTCTCGATCGAAAAGAAATATCGTTCGAGGCCATCCAATCGCTGTAATTGCTGCTGCACGGTAATGCAATCGGATACACGCGGGCAGGTTCCGCTCGTTTTTGTTCGTCGACGAGAGCTATCGCAGTAAATATCCGGTTCGGGTCTCGTCGTAACGAATTTTACNAATTACTTCAATCGAATCAATTACCGATTAATGGCTTCGATTATCAGGTTATTTATATTTATCCAGGCAATTAGATAAATAAATACAACATCAACGGTGGTCGTGGAATCTTTTAAAATCGAGCACGCTTACTTGGTTCTCGATCGAAAAGAAATATCGTTCGAGGCCATCCAATCGCTGTAATTGCCGCTGCACGGTAATGCAATCGGATACACGCGGGCAGGTTCCGCTCGTTTTTGTTCGCCGACGAGAGCTATCGCAGTAAATATCCGGTTCGGGTCTCGTCGTAACGAATTTTACAGGTAGCGATCGACGAAGGCTCGTCGACGCGGAATCACAGCGTGGCTGGCTCGTTTACGAGCTTAATAATGCATCAAAATTGATCGTGACTCGTTCCCCGACAAAAGACCTGTTACATTACTTGTCCACGGTGATTTCACATGGAAAAAAAGTACACATTTTGTTGGATACGTGAAAGAGGAGGGTGTTTGTATAAAATAAAACAAAAGACAATGAAACGAAGCGTCAACGGCATTTTTCTATATCAAAAACGTTGTTCGATTGATTCAAATCCTGCTAAAATCTACTCATTCGAGGTTGCAAATGACATATTCAATTGGGACAGGACGCGCGAGTTTGAAACATCTACGAATCAACCGGCAAAATTCGCCGCTTTTAATTAATTATCCGCTCGTAAAACTCACCAATGATTCTTTCTCTCTCGCACCCTCTCTCTATCTCTCTCTCTCTCTCTCTCTCTCTCTCCGTCCGTTCTCCAGCTGGTGGTGCTTGAATTTATAAAAGCCATAACGCTCTTATCGCGCGCAGTATCGCGGTGAAAAATCGTGACACACGCTATCGCGAACGCGATAATCAAGCATTCGACGATACACGCTCTTCGAATAGGTTGCAACGCTCAAAGTACACGGTGCACCTGCATATTATCCAGGAATAATCTCGATATATCTTTCCTCGTGGCAATTCTTGGCGCCTGTTCGAAGGTATAAAAGCAAACGAATACCATGGAACACGTTTCCCTGGGAAAGTTTTCAAATGGCAACGATACCTATCCGCTCGATTCACAAGGGCGACGTTTTAATTAACAAAAAGTTTGCGTTAAAGGAGAGAAACTGGAGCATCGGAATGGCAATTTCCTGGAGGCTACCCTACAGAAGGAACCAACCCCTATGGTTCACATTATTTTGAATAAGAAACGAGGCGGGAGCCAGGCAATCCATTTTCCTCGCCGTGGTCCCCAGGGATACTCTATGGAATTAGAGTATCCGGCTGCCTCCCTAGTTGAGCGGTCTCAGCCCGGTGTATACAGTTGCGCGACGTTTATACATGTAACAGGCATGTTGGTACACCTTCTGTCGACCCACTGCGAACGTAATATCTTAAAACGCCGCCTCGTTCGACCGACGAGGAAACGGGCTTCGATATCGTGACGGATTACACGAAGAATTGAGACTAGCGTTTTGCGAATAGACCACGACGCCTCGAGGGATAGCGGGATTGGATGACGCGTGGTAAAAGTTCATCCGAGTTCGAGTTAGGCTCGTTGACGCGCTGTATCTTTAAAAAACTAATTACACGAGATTGGGTATCGATTACTGATTACTTCATTGGGAAAGTCTTTCCACGGTGCGGTTAGTCGATAGCAGGATAGCGCCGGATAATCTGTCTCGTGGCTGATCAATTATCGATGATTTATTGGCAGATATTGGTCGTGGTAGAGAAGCATTAAAATCTAAATATAAAGGGTAACTTGTTGAAAGTAATTCCGATAATTATCGAGATACGTGTCTAGAAATCGCCTCGATTATTCCTGTTTACATCGACCGGTAACGATGGTGTTACAGAGATCCAATATTCATGGTAGAGAAAAATGATGCCTGATAACAGGGATTTCGTTAAACCAAATCGAATTTACTCGGGATGCGATAGCGGCGCCTGGAAAATTTGCCAATCACACGGCTCGTTAATGAAAGTCTTCCCCGACGCCTGTTTATACTGCGCGACTCGAGGCACGAGGGTAAACGTCTTACATCGAGGCTGTAATATCGCGTAGGAAGATATCGGGATTAGCTACCACCTCCACGAACCGTAGTATATTACGCTTAGCTGGTTGAACAGCAAACGGCTGGCCCAAGGAAAGTTAAACGCGACGAAATTAGAGGATCGAGCCGCTCGATCTCACGGGAGAGGTCAGGAATTGGAAATCCGTCGTTGGAAATCTCGAAGAAGCAGATTGCCTCGAATTAAGTGGCTCCACGTTCCTCCCAGAACTTCATCGATCCACCCAGATTCATCGCGTCTCCATCCTTCCTTTTCCTTCTTACTTTTCCACCTCTTCGCGATTCACGTTCCTCTTTGCTTCTTCCTATGGGCGTAAGTGATCACGCTTCACGAGGGTGACAATAAAAGTGGAAATAAACTTTTTAATACGTTTCACTTTGGCCTGGTTGTTCGGTGACGCGGCCTCACGGGGATTCAACCGCTGCAAGAATGCCACGGAAGACTTGAAATTTTTTAATTAAAGTCATAGCCAACCGTGGCTTTTTGTCCGGCTCCTCGAATCCACCCTCCCTATTTTGTACCCCTAGCTGCGGTTTCCTGGCTATTGTGCCGTGGATCGTTTACCTGCTACGACGGTGTTTATTAAATTTATAGTGAAAAGAAGAAAAAAAAGAAGAAATAAAAGATACGAAAGAATGGGAAAAGAAGATACCAATGGGGGGTACTCTTATCTTCGAGATCGAAATTTTTCACGGTGCGTGGGAAAAGTAGATTCTTTCCGTGGCAGTTTTCCTCGCGTTTCATAGGACTCTTTCGCGAGACGATTACGTTTTAATTAAAATCCTCGCAGCGGTGGAAAGAAACGGCAGAAATTAGCCAGAAAGCCGAGTTAATCTTCGTCGCTCGAAGACTTTCCGCGACGCTTCGATGCCGCCGGCCGTTCGGCAGGCCCACGTTTCGCACGATATTTAGTAATTAGCCAAAGAAATACGAGGAACACGCGACAAAAGGCGGAAATTCATGCGGACTTAACCCGATTCGCTGTCGAGCCGTAAAACCAGCCCACCCAGGAAGCCAGGCAATGCCCTTTTAATTAGAAACGGACAGGGCAAGAAGCAAAGTGGTAGCCAGGCATGAATGTCTGCATTTACCCTAAAGACTGACGTCGACCCAGCTTCTGTCTGAATTTATAAAGGAACCCTCGTCGCGAAAATCTGGCCCTCTCAGCTTCCCAAAGAATTGAACAAAAAGTAGAGCTTGTTATGATTGTACCGCACCGTAGTTTGTTATATTAAACGTCTCAGCCGACTTCGTAGTCTTTAATCTTTCAGAATTCTCTCGTTCTCTCTCTCTCTCTCTCTCTCTCTCTCTCTCTTTCTGTCTGTCTTTTTGATATTACCTTTGCTTCAAAGGACTTTTGCAATGGAATACCAATTCGTTGTTTATTTCATCAAATATTCGTAATCCAATAAAGAGTTTTGAAAACTAAATCTCAATTAGTTACAAAATAAAGAACCAAGAAAACTGACTGTAAGAACTGTCTATAACCTCTCGACACGATCGTGAAGAAGAGCGTCGTAAAGCGAGCGCGAAAGAAAAATTGACTCTCTGGTTAAAGCGTAGGAGGACGAATGGAAAAACGTGGCCAGTTCGATTTATATAAATTCATGGCCGATCTCTGGAGAGAAAACGGTAACGTAGTGCTCATGATTCTTATCGTTTGTCTTTGCAGAGGCTTACGTAAATCTGGGCGCAGCGCTGGCCTCGGTCGGACGCGGAACGGAAGCGGCTGCGGTTTTGCGGGCTGGCGCATCCTTGGACGGGTCCGGTCTCAAGGACAAAAGGGCTCACGAAGCGGCCAAGGTGCAGGCCCTTCTTCAATTAGGCGCCCTCTACGCCGATCAGGGCAGGTTACAAAGGGCCCTGTCCGCGTACAGGGAGGCGCTCCACACGCTACCAGATCACTATCCACCTCAGGTCAGTTCACTTTCCTCCTTGTTACTCCATTTATGCAGAACAGCCACTTGCGACAAGCTATACCGCACCCTTGGATTCCCTTTGAGGAATCCTCTTGCTCGGGATCGATTCGTTGAGGCGATTTACGCGACGAACTTTACGGAAAATTATCTGACTTCCCTTCTGTTCGTGACATGGCTGTTTTTCAATACATAATCGAAGAGTATAAAGGAAAAGGGTGCTTTCCCCTGTGCTCTTGAATTGTTATTGCTTAAGTCTTGTATTATTTGATGTTCGAAGCGTAGTTTTATACGATGGAAGAAATGTGAATGGAAATACGAGGATCGTCTATCAGAATTCAAGGCAGACACGTTTTCCAATTATCCACGCGACACGCAATCGAACGCACAGGAACGGCGCTGCTTCGTAAAATTATAACCGGTTTACCATCGATCGGGCAGCGATACGATGTTTTGATTGTAACATTATCGCGAGCTTCTTCATTAAATCGAATTAGTAGTCGCGCACGATCGCGCGCGAAGGTATGTTTGCCCGTATGAATTGCAATTTTCGTAATTACCCTCAGCTGGAAAACACGCGAGGATACTATGAGTGGCTAATTAAATTCGCCAAGTATCGATCGTGTGCCAAAAGTGGCGCGAACGCTATGACCGTTTTTCGGCCGAATCCAGGACCAAGTCTCGCGTTCACGAGAAAAGCAATTAACGTTTTATCGACGCGTGAAAAAAAATTAGAGAAATAAGCTGCCGGTTGGATACGGAAAAGTGTCGATGTCGACGTTGTTTGCATCGTTGGGAACGGAATGCCACGCGTATGCAAGCCGGCCGCAAATATGATTTTCGCTCGCGTCGTAAACCAAAATTAAAAATTTTAAGCTCGCCGTAATCCTGCGTTCTCTCGTCCATTTCCACGCGTTGCTCGGCTTCCTTTTTACAACCTCTGAAAAAAAAACGCCGACGCGTTTAACTCTTTCAATTTTCATTTAATCTCCAGCGAATTTCCGCGCGAAAACCTCGCCGAGAACTCAACGCCCACGATCCTTCGAGTACTTCCTTCGCTAGTGGCGGACTGGTAACTGGAAAATGTGTATCGAAAATGCTTTGCCAGCTGGGTGGAATACAGTGATTTTAACTATAGATGACACGGTTGAAAACTGGACCTAGGTTTTTGAATCATATTTCGTATTAATGCGAATATGCGATAAATTTGCATCGAGCTGTAACGAGCAGAAACAGAACTTGGAATCAAATAAGAACTTTATACGCGTGAACGTTGTGTCGTAGAAAATTCCACTACGCTTCGAGATCGATAATTCCAATTATACCAGCAGAGTTTTTAAATCCTCGAGAAACTCACGAGGAAGAAGTCTACATCGATTTATGTCTCTGTAAATTAGAGAATTATTCCATATCTTAATACCCTTTACGTCGACATTTCGAGGCACGAGCAACCCTTTCAAACCTCATACGAGGCTAGCACGCGATCAATCCCGAAGTGATTCTCGACCTCTCCATCGGTCGCTGCTCCGTCACAGCTCTTAATTGCGTTTCAAGGCTATTCCGACCGCGAACAGCAATTCCAAATGCTCGATCATTGTCTCGCAGAGCCATGGCACACTGTCAAAATTGCAATACTTTTTCGCATAGAGACACGAGTTCGATGTTTTCTTTTTTTTTTTTTTCACAGCTTTCCATTTTTAGAGTTGTACAATCCTTTTTTTCTTTTCGTCACCCTTGTTCCATACTCGAACGAACTTCTCCCGAATTTTCTCGATCGTCGCAACCTACTCTTTCCACCCTATCGAACGCGATCCTCGAGCAGTTGGACTTTTTTTCCGAGTGGAAACGCACGCTGAACTTTTTGGACGTCGAGGCGACAACAACGGCTCGTACAACGACCGTCTCCACGCGTTCGACTTCGACGGAGAAGAGAGAAGTTTGCATTTTTACGAGATACTCCACCCCCTCGACATCTCTCCTCCTCTTCCTCTTTTCCATCCGAGCGAATCAGCCAGGCCACCGTGGCTCCGTGCTTTCATACGTGCTCGTAGCGTGGCCGCGTTTTGTTCAGCGCATCGTCGTGGAATTCCTGCGCGACAATTTATACGAAAAGTATTTTTCGCCCCTACGTGGCTCTTGCCGCAGACTTACACACACTGTGCCCCCGTGCACACGCGAGACATGTCGCGCAGATGCGTCAAGAAAACGGGATTCGAGCTCGAGCGGTGCGCTTCCGGTGTGGCTGCAGGAAAAGCAGGCCGGTGCTGCTTTCTATGTGTTTTGGCCTCGTTAGAGCAACGTGTCGGCAACGATTCTCTGTGGAAAGAATTCTCTCGTAAATATCGTTCGCGTTCGCTCCATTCCTATTATTCTGGTATATTTTTCTTGTACACCGTGTATTTCCACCAACGAAATTCGCGGAAACTGTCTTTGAAATCGCCACCGATTCTGTGCCGGGATTATGAATCGTTAGAGATTTTCTTTGGACTTGTTTCCACTAAAGTTTTAAATTACTTTTGATACGTACAACAATCCATTGAGGCGCGAGATTACTCTGTAAGATGAGCTTTCGGAAATAATCAACCGATTGATCGAGAAAAGAGAAATCCGTTTCGGTTAGGAAAAAAAAATTCCCGATACGGGAAACCGATATTAGTATTGGAAATATATTATGTAACACGCCCGATCTTCCATAAAGAATCGTTAATAATAATCCTGATATTCGATGCAACGATAACCAAATGAACTTGTGCAAATCGAAAAGCGACATACGATCTATCGGTCACGCAATCGTAACGAAATTTCATCCCTTAATAAAATGAAAAAAAGCTAGAAAAAAAAAAAAAAAAAAAATGGTGGAGAAGAGAAAAGCTGGAAGATCGGGGAATGTAGTTTTCATTAATCCACGAGCATTTCCGCGAGGGCAATCCGCGCGTTCCACTCGGCGTGCCGGCTGCGTGTAATTTTCACGCGACCCGACACAGAACCAATCGTTGGCGTGCTGCATCGGGACGTGAAATAATTTGCGCGCGCGTCCATTGTAAAATACATTAGCGAAACGGAACAGATATCTGCACGGTACTCTCGCGAATTCTATACACAAGCATGGTCGTCCAACGGATCGCCGATGAATTTCGATGCAAATGTGGCAAATTTCTAGTTAAACGGTATTAATAATTTATTAGCGCACGGCCATTTGGAATTTTAAGAACCGGCCATCGGCCGCCCAGCTCCCCCTTTTTATTATTCACCGCGCATTGCTTTTATCGTGTGCACGCTACATTACTCTGCCACCCATCCTGCAACCCGTTTCCCCTAAAGGTGTCATCTCGGTATCGTTTCGTCGCCACGCTTCGTTCGAGCCGCGACTACGATTGGCAAATTCGAGAGGATCGAGCTGGCACGTTTCCACGGAAACTTTTCTCCGCGCTTAGTTGATCCGCCTAATTGATTAAACCTTTCTCACTGACGGGAGAATTCGAAATATTTGATATCGGAGCAAATTGAAATTCCTCCGGCTCGAGCTTTTTGCATTCCCCCGTGGAAAACGTCTCTGCGATCTGCAGCTACGTGAATCGGACTCTCTGTCTCGTTTCCTCTCTTTTCATTGGTCGATTGACAAGCGTTAAGTTCCGTTCGCTAACTCGTGCTTCGAAATTGCGACGAAGAATCCGCTCGGTGGTGACCCGGTCATCATTGGATTCGAAAGATCGAGGAATCTCGCGCGTATGCGACCTAAAATTCTGGAAATTGTAGGAATTTTTCGGTCATCGTCAACTGAAACCTTCCAACGAAGAATCCTGACGCGTTATAATCGACCGGCTGTCGTCCTTCGAAGTTACAGCGAAGAATTTGCGAGGAAGAGACGCGAGGAGCTTCATGATTCCATCGTTCGATCCCACGCGTACATTTCCAGTGGAAATCGAAGGAATTTTGCGGCCACGAGTCCAACGTGCTCGAGGAAAGAGCTGGACCGTGCGATAACGTCGTCGAGCTTGGGATTCACGGTCGTCCGGGCGACGAGATACCCTCTCGAATCGTAACTTTAAATTGGCCGGCGGAGTGATATCGGTGGCTTATGTGAACAGCATAGCGGCCAGCTTTTTCCGAGTTCTTTTTTTGCTCCCTCTTGTCCGCCTCGCTCGAGTTATTATACCGAGACACCCTGGTAAAAACTTTTGCCTCCAGTCGTAACTAGTTGGGACGTCTACCCTGACTTCCAGAGAAATTATACCGAAGTTAACGAACTCCCTTTGCGAATTAAAACCAAACAAAGCTATTTCTTTCAGACCTAAATTCACGCGATGAAAATATCCATGTACCGTACCTGAAAAACCCTCAAATATGTCAACCCGTTGCTCAACGAGGCAAATAATTGACGCCTAAAAATTGAATTCGCGACAGATGATCGGTGGGCAGGGCTCGGGTAGCCCGATACTCGGTGCCCGTTGTTTAACCCGGTACTTATCGAAGCTCGTGTAAAAAGAAGGTAAACGAAAATCGTGAGCCGTGTCGTGGCGCTTTTTATCGCGCGTGACGTGACTGTACGCGCTGCTCGTTACATATGTTAACCCTTCACCGTATCACGTGCCCGAAACCATTAAATCGGACGTAATTTACGTTTCGCAGAAGTCGCCGATAAACGCGATCGTTCAGCCTGGCCATGGAACACGCGTAATGCGGCTCGACGCGAGCCTAACCGAGCAAGAATTAACGTCCATCCTTAATAGCGATCGTTGGAATGCGATTTACCAAAGCTCCTCTCCTTTTTCCCCCTTTCTCTGTCTCTCTCCCTCGACAGGGATAGCATCGTTGATCCACGCTTGCTGGTTCAACGCCGGCTGTTTCATAACTCATTACCTGAATTTAATTTATCACCGTATTCGTTCGCACTTAGCCCAGCAATTAGTCGTTCCTTGTAATTTATCGCTATTTAGTCGCCGTAGGATTTATTGTCTTATTTCCACTCTGCCACCGGAGGAATTAGAATTATTGCGTGGAAGCGAGTGAACAGGGCTATCGCTGCAACAGAGACGCGTTAAAAATAAAAAGAATGAAATCGTGGCTGAAAAAGAAACCACCTTCGATGAACGTCAAAAATTTCTATCGTTTCTCCCGTAATTCTATGAACGGGCCAATCTCTAGTCATTTAAGCCCGCATTCTCGTGGTTCCTCGCGAGAAGTAAATTACCGAGTTCTTCCGGCGAGGATCGTTTGACGAATCGAAACGATGGAAACGAAGAGGAGAAAGAAAAGGGACAAAGGAAAACCACGGTGGATGCTGAGAGAAGACAAAGCGAAACAAGCGGTGGATAGAGGAGAGACATCGTTAGAGAATCGGCGGAGTGTTCTTCAGGGTCGACGAAACCGGAAGAGAAAGGAGGCCTCGGTGAACAAACGTCGACGACAATCACGGATCATGATAATGAGACAATGGAGAGGCAGGCTCTCGCACAGACGCAAACTATCGAGCGCGGTTTCTGGAACGACAGAAAAGAGCCCGGCCCTCGACGAACGCCTACACCGACTCCGCTATCTATTATGCGCTCGTGCACTCGTAATAATTATGCGCGTTGCATCTCGGGGATCGCAAAGAATTCGCGACCGTGCAGACAGCCGGCGAGCACCGTTCCCGTCTGCAGCTTTCGCGAGACTTTCTTTCATTCCGTGACCCTCCGCCTCCCTTCTGCTCGTTCTCGTGCTCTCGCGTCGGATAATAAATGTCCCGAAACGTCCTCGTGACTCGTCAACGATGTCGTTGCGACGTAAAAGCTAACGGAGTCTACCCTTTCTGCAAATGGAATTATCTTTTGACGAGTTTACGCCGCTGCCTCGATGGAACGGTGTTCAATTAGCGAGGCAGAACGAGGGATGAATCGTATCTTGAGTAAAAAAGAAACTGCTGACAAGGGATCCTAGGAATTCTGAATTTCAGTAAGTCTTATATTAGTTACTTTAACGTTTGAGGAAAATAAAGAAGTTTGCGTGAGCCTGGATTAGCGGAGCAGATGTCAGGATGCTCGGTTTCTCGATTGATTCCACGGTACATTGGTGGAGTCGTCGGAAACTTCTTCGATTTCGCTTCCCTCTCTCTCTCTCTCTCTCTCTCTCTCTGCCTCTCTCTGGTACGATAAGTCATCAAAGACGATCGACAAACTTGGCGACATCGCATTAATCGGAGAGTATAAATAAAGTTTCCATAATCCATCGTCGTGCTAGCCTCGATCATTTGGCTGCTTCCAGCGTTATATTTACGCGAAATAATTAATTTACCAGTTTCGTTTAATTTTTATAATTATGTCAACACACTACTCAAGTTCTTCATCGATTCTGTAATGCGTTGGAAATATTAATCCCAAGTTCCACCCAGTGATTACAATTTCACCTCGACGATGCTTTCGATTGTAGAAAGCGAGCAAATTTGGTGAAGATTGTCGGCCAGCTAAGATGAAATTAATAACCGGAAAGTTTCGCCCCTTTTTCGTTCACCCTCGCAGCGTGTACCACCACGCTGTGCGACACCGAACGATGCGTGACACACGTTGATTTCGTTAATCAACCAACCCTCCGATTCCTCTCGCTCATCGTTCCGATCGTTCGATAAAAACGAGGGCGAGAATCATTATCGGTGTTCGTCTTCCGCTTGCTTCTGCCCTCCCTCGCTCACCGAATTTCCTTCTCCAAAATATTCGACGCTATTCACCGAAGGGAGTTTGATTAAATTTCTCGGAAAGGGATCAACAAATAACTCCATGAATATAATTTATCGTATCTCGAGACTTGGACAAAGAGTTAAACCTTAATGAACCAGATGACGTATTTAAAGTATCTCTTAATTTATTTCCCCTCGAGCATCGATCGCGTATCGAGGATGTATTCGAAACTCCCCGTCGGCTGCTCCTTTTGTCCGAGAAAGAAGGGCCGGTCGTTTTATATGTCGTTTTAATAACAGAGGGCTGCTTTGTGTCACGCTGTTTGAGTGGCTAATTAGGTGCTTGCAACCCTCCGGCCGACACACAATGCCGCTCGAGGTAATTTCGCAACCCCTTCCATTTTCTATCTTTTCTGTGGCCACCCTTCTTCCTCGATCTTCCCCCGCGCAACACCGTGCACGCGCGTACACCCTCCAATCTTCATTCCACTAGTCCCTCTGTACCCCATTTCGTCGACATCGCCGGACCTAACTCCACCCTGCCCTTTACCTCCCCTTGGATCCTACTATCCCCGTACCGTCCCGTTTCGTAATTTCACCAGGAATTCGACCTTCCACTGTTCCCCGTACATCCCCATTACCTCGTAGATTCGTCGAGAGCTCGTCAAATCCCCCTGAAATTTCTTTTTCTCCGTGGTATACTTGGGTTCGATCTTCGACGAGCTTAACACCGCAAGATTCACTTTTTCCGCCGTTCGTCGTCTGATTGGCGACGTAACCAGGGATAGAGCGCACGACGACAAGGGAAAGAGTAACTTGTTTGAACGAGAGACAGAAATAGGGGGATGATTTTTTTTTCTTTCCTTTTTTCCCGCTTCGTTGAACGATGGGACGTCTTTGTGAGATCGACCAGCCTCGGAATGGTAAAATCAAACGTCACGTTCGTCGTACCTGAATCTCGAATACTTGGAGGGTTACTCTGGGGAGTGATACCGCGACAGGGAGTATTCGTAGCCGCGCTATAATAGAGTCGATAATGTTCCATTCCAGCAGACTTCTTCTTTTTTTTTTTTGCTATCCTTATTCCATAAAGTTCTCCGTTCCCTCGAGGCGCCATCGTTGGGTTCGCAGCTTTACAAACCGAAACCAGATCTACGGGTATTCAATGGATGCGCTGGAAGAAAGAAGGAAACACGTCGAAGGAATTTCACGGAACTACCAGGTTGATTAAATCGAAACGGATTGGCCAACGACAATGCGGAGAATCGGGCTGAATTTTTTTCCCACCAGTCTCACCGTTACCGTCGACGACGAGTACGAAACGACCGATGATCGTTGCAAACTCGAAAGAGCACTTTGCCTCGTAAACGTCGATGGAACTTCGACAATGGAAATAACAGGGACTGTTTCAGAAAATTTCATCGTGATTTTTCCTGTAAACGATCGTACGGAGCGAATTTAATAGCTAGACAGACGCAAATGGATGTTGCCGATGATCAAACATTCGCGAATTTTCAATCTGTTGGAAGCAAATCGCTGCTTTCCACGATATCGTCCCCGTTTACACGGGATACGTATGTATGTATACGTAAATTTTCATACTTTACACAGGGAATATCGTTTACTCGAATAACCGAAGCGATTAGAGCTATACCAACAGAAAAAGTAAGAAAAGAAAAAAAATGGTTCCGGAATAAAAAACTAACCGAGCGGGCGTTCTTCCGCTCGTCTGGTAGAAATACAAAATGAATTTAATCGCGAGAAACACGCGAGAAATGTTCAAACATACAGAGAGAAACGTGTTTGCACGGCAAACTGTAAACACTGTGGCAGAACAAGAGCAATGCTACGTTGTTCTTGATATCGTGAAAGGTATGAATACGAAAGGAGCAGTTGGTTCCGTCAATTTTCTAAAACTGAAAACCTGACTTTGTAAAATTAAATACTTTTGAAGCTAAGCATTAGAGGTGGTTGGACAAACAAAGGACACTCTAAATTCTAACCACAGCCATTTAATCATGCTAAAGACACGGATAATCTAGCCACAAATGGAGAACGATTTTCAAGAACGTTAATGGTACCTGGACGCCTAACGCAGCTTCTAAGAGTCTGTTAAAACCACCAGAGAAGCTTTTAAATTACCCGGCTTACTTCTAGTCAGCTCGAACCGCAATCCGGCTCCGCGCGTACCGTACCCCCTAGCGCGGGGTTTTTCTGTGCAATTTTAATTTTAACGCGAGCCATTCGCCGGCGTAGCGGCGCACTTTAATCTTCCAGAAGAACGTCCATTGTACCATCTCTCTGCCGCTTTTTCTCCTGTCCTTCTTCAATCCCCCTCACGGCACCACACGTTGCAGAACTTTTGCACGCCTGTCGGCCGCGCCTTTTGCGCGTGCTAGATCGCGAGGAAAAGCGAAGGAACGGCTGGTTTAACGGCGAGAAAACGTGCGAAAGAAAGGAGGACGGGCTCGTTTTGCGGCCACCTCGCCTCGTTCCACCACTCGCTCGAATTAAGCACTTTTGTTTTTTACACGGCCACGTTTCGCACCCTTTGTCCGCCGATGCTGTAACACCGCTGGTGGCTCGTTCGAGTTTCACGGAAACTCGGTCGTCGGTCCTTCGGGCAACTCGAACGGGAACAGAAACGAGCAGAAGGAGGCTTTTGAGCACGCGGAACGCATTCAAAGACTGCGTCGAAGCTTCGTTAATGCCGCGGTCTCATCTCCTCTCCCTGATTACTCGGCGTCGTCTTCGCCGCATGGTCGTTTCGCGCGTTCCAAGGCCCATTTGCGAATCGCTCGCGACGAGCGTCGGAGCTCGGCATGTTTTTAAGTAATGAAATCCTCCCGGAGAAGGCAACGCCGCTTTCCTTCCTTCCATCCCTTCCCTTTCTTCCTTTCCTTTCCCTGGAGATGCTTATTACGCCGCTGCGGCCTCGGCTCTTTCATCCGTGGACTTCTTCTTGTTCGCCGGTGAAATTCTTCGGGATTCAATGGAACCGGCGAAGGGAATGGAAAGACCTTCGTTTAAATGGACAGCTCGAATCCTTATCGTGGTAGAAACGATTCCCTGTTCCGCGTAGCTTTTGTTCGAGCAGCCGAAGTGAGTTTACGTTTAATAGAACTTGGAGGTTTAGTCGATTGAAGTTGTACCGGAGTCGTAGGCGCGGTGTTGTAATTTTATATCCAATTCTTAACGCGTTTAATGCAAGACTAATTCTATACAATTTGTTCAGAACGCTCGAAGGAAATTGTTATACGATACAACTTGTTTCGGTGATCGTTGTACAATCATTGGGGTTGAATAAATTCTAAGGATACATTGAATTTGTCTTTTAAGAAAATCGTAATTGGAAGTTCGTTGAATAAACGATCGCATAACTGTCTCTGCTCGATAGACGATGGTATTCGACGCGATAAATAACGACAACGGGGTATCGTTTGTACTAAAATTGGAATTAACCATCTACGTTTTATTTTTGTTTTTTTTTCCAAAAAAAAACAAAAAAATAAAAATAAAAAGAATTACACGTTTTCTCAAATTGAGAAAAATAACCGCGATCGATTCCCGTTGGCCAGTCGCACACCCGTCGAAGCTTCGAACTTCCATCGCTCATATTTCCCCCGCCAATCGTTCCAGCCGCGTCTGATTAAGACCGTCCGTATCTACTGCAACGTTAATTCGACGGGCAGCCGGTTCCAGTCGGCGCAAAAAGTTACAGGTTTGCCCTAACATCCGTTTCTCGTCTGCAGGACCTCGGGCGACGAAAAATTCTCAAAGTTTGCGTCACGTGGTGTCGAAAAGGAACGGGTCAGCTGGTACCACGAAAGAAAAAGAAAGGGTAGAAAGAAGCGGTCACGAAGGTTGTCGCGAACGGGCCTGGCACCATCTTGCGGATTAGTTTAGCCGTTGGAACGACGCAAAAATAATCGCGCCCAGTTCTCGTAGGATATTTTCCTGGCTCATAAAACCATAATTTCGTTCCCTCCGTCTCTCGTTCTTCCCATGTTATACCGGTCCTCGCCGCTTCCTTTCGCTTCTCGTCTTCTCCGTCTTCAAACTGAAAACAATTCCGGGCGATTCAATTTCCTTCCCGTGCAATTGAACCAACGAGAGGGAGATAAAAATCATCCCGGCAGCCAGAGGAAATTTAATTTCACGGGAACGATGTTCAAAGTATCGCGATACTTAAGAATCTGACCTGGCCAGGTGTACCGTGCCAGAGAATCGGGAAAATGAAATCGTTGTTTGTAAACCGTCGATGATATCGAAGCCCCAGTGGTCCGTAACGAATTTTCCTGTTTCCCTTTTTCCGTGGTCGTCGTGAACAGAGAATCTCGAAAATTTGAGATATTAGTACGAGATATCTACCGACCACCATCGAAATCGTTTTTCTAATTGAACTGGGAAACCCTTTCACCAAAATTGCATATCTGGTGGTTGCACCAGTAGCGAAAGGTCAATCGAAAAATGGAATCCAATCATTTGAATGGTCAGTTTTGATTTCATCTGGAGGTGTCGATATACGTTCCCTGTTAATCGAACCATAGTTGATTCGATACAAGCGACGAAAGTTATATTCCACTTGAAACCGCAAACGACCCAAGAAACCATACCCCGTGAAAGCAAGTTTCCATACTCTGTTGGAGACCGCTGTGGCTCGTAAAAGTCAAATCTAAACACCAGTCCGAAAAGCAGTATTCGTTATTGATTTCTCGTCAAACGGGAGGCGATCGAACGAGCGAAAAAGTCGCGGGTAGAATCCTGTCGAAGGAAGGAGGAAGGCCGCAAAGTTGTGGAGGACGGTCGAGGTCTGGATCGTGCGAAAATAGACGCACAGGGAATGGTCGAAGAAGGAAGAGGTGGCAGAGGGGGCAAAGGTTGCTCGAGACCCGGAGAAATTTAGTTCCCGAAACGAGGGTCTAATCGCTGCCGCGATATCTCTCAGGACTTTACGACGTCGTCCATGTACACACCCGCGCGCAAACACACGCACGCACACGAACGTATGCAGACATTTACACACACTTAAACAAACTAACACGGATAGAGAAACTGGTGTTTGAGGGAGCACAAAAGGAGAGGAACACGTGAAATCGTACACGAACACACGAGACGAAGGGACAACGCGCGCCCACCATCTCGAGAAGGTGTAGGTGCGGGGGTAAAACATCACCGGCAAGATTGCAGCGGAGTTTCGCCAGTTTCCGATGTTTTATCGCGATGACCTCCGTTCGCGTTTCCCCAGCAGAGTCCAGAGACTGGTTGGCCGCTGGCGTGGAAAATCGGACGAAACTTTGAAATAATACGGTAAGGAAGAGGTTCTATTTTCTCTGTCTCTCTCTCTCTCTCTCTGTCTCTCTCTCTCTCTTTCTCTCTCACTCTGTCGAGCGGGGGTGTACGAAGAAAACGATTATCGAGGATCCGTGATTCTTGTCCGGGGACGCGTTCCACTCGTGGAATTTCATAGCCATCTCGAGACTCGATCGTTTCTGGAAAAGAGAAAGAGAGAGATAGAGAGAAAGATGGAAGTTTCCAGCGTTGAAAACGGTGCGATCAAACTAGTCAAAACGAACCAGGGAATCTTTTGATCCGAATTGTCCAGTCGGTCGTCGAAGTATAGAAAAGGAGGGAAATGAAACGCGTCGACAACGATCGATTAACGTCCGTGACGATTCACTCGTCGTCCACGAACCTCCTTCGCAACTTGGTTTCACTTCCGTTTTCTCCGCTAGGAAGACCAGATCTTTTCTCCCCGTAGATCTCTCTGGCCGGCACCGGGGATGATTTACGAGCAGCGCTGATAATTACTTTGGTTGCGTTAATTTTCGAGTCTGATTAAAACGTCGCGTTGAATCGGATAACGGGGGATAAACGGGTCGGAAAAAATCGTCTGCCCGCCACAGATAACCCACCGTTACCTACGTATTCACAGGCTAATCTAGATTCCCTCGTTGAATTTTTAAGTGGATTCTCTAGTTCTGCCAGACGTATGAAATTCTCCGGAACCATTTTTTGAAGATTCTCGAGCGTCGCGCCACGAATCGTACCTTTTTACGGTGTACTTTATATCTTTACAAATTCCTCGTTTTGTTATAATTTGAAAACACGAAAACACTATTCATTAACCCCAGGAATAAACAAAGCATCCCGAAAAATCACGAGAGCATCGCGAAACGAACGAACGAAATGTCTGTGTCCAAAGCAGATCAAATGAAAGACAATTAGCGAGAGATTAATCGGACAAACGGTTGATTGAACGAGTGCTCGCGAATATAATCGAATTTCAATGGTTTCCAGAGCTTCCACCCCTTGATTCGTAGGTTTTGCGATTCGTAGCCTGTGCAGGGATGTTTTAAAAAACAAAAATTTTCCTCGAAATAACGCATCAGTTTGTATTATAATTATTCATCCAATTATATGAAACGATCGATCGATTAAAAGTCGTTTTAACGACAAATCCAACGATCGGTTCACCAGGGTTGGACATAATTTAATGAGCAGCGGTGGTTAAGTGCAGCGGCCAGAACAAAGTTCCGCCAAGACGTAAAGACCTTTTAGCCGGGACAGAACTTTTAACTACTGGCCCGACTCGTTGTTTTTTTCCATCCATTTCGCCTTTAGCTTTATGACGCGAAACTAGACGCAATAAAAATTCTATTGTCCCGTCCTCGTTATCTTTGCCTTTTTTTCTTGCCAACTCGCGGCCGTAAATACCTTCGCTTTAACAAAAATTCGAACCGAGCTGAAATAAAACTTCGATAAACATGGAGGTATTAGTTACCGAGTTTGCTCCCCAGGCTCTTGCTTTTTTCTTCTTCCCTTGCAGGTGCACTGACTTTTTCTCGAACGTTACGGCTCCTGATATCAACTTATATTTTCTTCGGTTTAGTTTCATCTACTCTCTCGCGACTCTCGTGATAGTTCTGGGAAATAATAACTAATCGTTTAATCGAAGATCGAACAACTTTTACGAGCTTCGCCTTGAAATATAAATTTCTTTTTTTTTTTCTTTTTTTTCTTTTTTTTTTTAATATACGTAGCAACGTATTTTCGATATTATTTTTAATTCCACAGTATTACGTTTGACACTCGCCGATTAACTTCCAGCAGCGTCGTCACGGTTTAAACAATTTCTCCACGTGATACCGTCAGGAAGGCTCGTAAAATACGCACGGAGGCGAGACGACGAATTTCCATTTGCCCCAAGGGAGATTCTCCGTTCGATATTACGCAACTATAATACGAAATGAGTAATACGGCTGGAATTAAAGCTCGAACGGGCCTCCGCAGCACGTCAATCGGATTGCCGACAGAAATTAATCCATTCGGTACGCGCTACTAATCAGCCGTATCATTGTTCGATTTGTAGGACTGATCGGCTTCGCAGTCTCCAAATTACTCGAATCGATGGCAAACCCAAAGACGATTCAACCAGAGAAAAGACGAGAAAGGAAACTCGACGAACGTAATTTTTTTTTTTTTTTTCGATATTTGGATAATATGGTTTCATTGATTTCACAGGCGAAAATTTCACAAGAGCAATCGATTCGGTTGGTAAATTTTGAATCGTTCCGTCGGCCAGGTCGAACAATTTTCGAACCGAGGTGCATTGTTTGCATCGGACCGCGGCGTATTTATCTAATGTAAATTTAATACAAGCTCGGACGATGGCGAATTCGAAATAATTTTCGAAACTTTCGTCCAGCTACCCGTTGCAGAGAGAGTTTGATCAATTGTCCCTTTCTGCGAATATTGTTTATTCTAGTCGAGCGTGTGCAACCGCGTGCGAGCAGTCCGGCTAACACGAATTTAATGCAACTCTGCAGCAGAATTAATTCGAAAATTACCATACGCGACCGCGGCGGTCTCCTGACCGACGTTTTCGTTGGCTTTTCGGTATGAAACGCCGCGGAAATACCTAGAAAAACTGTGGAGTATCTGGAAATAAAATATTCGTTTTACAAAACCGATAATAAAAATACCATACCATATTTGCGTGCACTTGTACGTTCCATGGAACCGTGTTCAATTATTAACGCTTTTATTTAGATTTTACAATAGATCAAAAAAATATATATATAATTGAGAAAGTTCCAGGGAAAAATCTCGTAATAAATAATTAACTACGATCAAAAATATCGGGTAATTCACCGAGCAATGAATATTGCCACGATATTAAAGATTTTATATCAGATTTTTTAACCTATACCAGCAAACAGAGATTTAAAAGTTCAACGAAACGCAGCTATCTACGTAATGGCACTAGAAAAGAGCGTTCTTTGTTACGAGCTCTTGACGGAAATTGAGGCGATTAGCGGCGGGAAATACTGTTCGCGATTAAATCGATCGAAAACCGACGATGGAAGAAAAACGAGCATCATTAGCGGCTAGGAAAGGAATCGTCTTTCTATGACACCGCCAGCCCGTACGTTTCTTTGACGACGCGACAAAAAATATTGCTTTACCCCGCTGCGATTAATCGTTAGCCATGTTCGACGAATCCTCGCCGGATTTTTATCCGAGCATCGCAAATTTCAAAAAACACCACGTTCGCGTAAAAAATCGTGTCTCTTTTTCAGACCGCGTAAACGAAAGCTTTTACGCTAATGAAAAATATATCATCGCGTATATATCTTGCTCCCTAAAATTCGCACCTACTCTTTCGCTGTTAAAACTTTCTTCATCCGCGCGAAACTGTACACTCTTAATTACGCATTCAAGAGATCGAATTCATGATTAAATTCTCCGCTGTGCGTGAATTCGCTACGATATTATCATCGTCTTTCCTCCCGGAACCCTTCGAATCTTCCTAGAAAAGGAACAATCGTTGCTTTCGTGGTTCAACGAGTTTATAAAATCGGTCAAGCATCGAAATTTACATGCTCGAGCATCTCGAAAGCGCTGATATCACCTCTGTGGTGTCTTGGAAAACGGGACGCAATAATTGTGCAATTAACCGAACCGCAGTTTCCGCCGAGTTTTGCCAAATGGCCGCGGTGAACCAGAAACTCGTGACGAGTCCGCGGTATTAAAACTCGAAACAAGAATGAAACGTCGCGTCTCCGGCCGCGGGGGTCGTTGTTCGGGGGCATTAAGCGACGCGCGCTACCATTAAATCTGCGCTCCCAACAGAGAAAAACACGGAGACAGAGGAAGAAAAAAAAAAAAAAAATTATTTCATCGGACGCTCGACCGGCTGCATGCACGCGTCGTTACCTGCATACGTGTCGAGAATATATCTTAATCCGTTGAAGCCTCGGCCTGAATATTTATGCGAACTGCCGTTTGCGTTCTAAATCGTCGCGACCCGGTCGCCTTTATATTTTCGCGAAAAGCGTTACCGTTAATTGAAATCGTTCGGGATTTACCAACACTTGTTTACTTTGCTGGAAGGTTGTATTTTTAGGTGTAACGATTCTAGACAATATTTTCAACTTTGTTCTGAAATATAATTACAGAAGTGTTGAGTTACGAATAGGTAGACCCAAATGTTAAAAGCTAACGATTATATTTTAATAATTGAAGAAAATGTGCAGTGTTCGACCCACGAAAACTCCTGACTCGCTCGAAGAATTGTATCGTTTCCGCTTAAAGATTTTGAAATCAAGTTTCGAATTAACCCTTCGCGAAGTAAGAAACATCACGGAACGATTCTATTGACTCGACCAGGATGACCAGGCGCGTCGTATAAATCAAAGACAGGATCAGGGGGCATATTTGAAATGCGCGAAACGCGAGCCTGCAATTTAATCCAATTATTCTCTGCGATTAGTCCTCTCGCGTATCGCGCGCGCGGCACTCTCTCACCCTCTCTCCTTTCACCACTCGAACACAGTCAGTCGCCTAATTGGCCCGCTCGACTTACCGCTCTAATTGTTTGTCCCCCCTTTTGCCTGCGACTCGGTATGCACGGGGCGGTAGCGACAATGACGACAATGACGACGTGACGCTGCACTTGCCTCGCAGCTTCCACCATCCCTCGCCCCCCTGCATTTCGACGACAATTGCCAGGAACCCGGTCGAACGGAGCTCTCGCACGAAACCTTTGAACGTAATTATCGACGAATTAAACGAACCACCCGGTCCGCGATCCAAATTCTGCTGGCGAGCATCGCCCATCGATAAGGCCAATAATTCATCGAATATTCTCACGAAACTGACCGACCGAACCGCACGATTTTATCGTGAAACCACCACCCTCCATCGTCGAGAAAATCTCGATTTCTCGACATACTTTTAAAGTTAAAATATCACGACTCGAAGCATTGATTTGATCGAGATCTTGTTCAGAACGATCGAATACTTACAAATCTTTGATAAGTTTGAAATTGCACTCGGTAAATTCATAAAAGAAGAAGCGTCGTTCGATTCAATCACATACAATAAAACGTTCTTCGTTAATTGTTCATTGGGGTGTAACGTTAATTCGGGACGAGGTGACGACGTTTCGCGACAACTTCGAATCAGAAATTTTCGAGGAAAATGTTCTGTTAATTTGACCGGCTGGCGGGCTGACGCTAAATCAGGTTTCGAGCTTGATTAACCATTCATGCAGCAGGCGGGTGGCGTCGTGACGCTCTCCTTTCGTCCCGATATCGCTAAGTTGCGTAATTAAAAAAAAAAAAAAAAAAAAAAACCGGAGAGGTGGAGCGTGGTAAACTGCAACTTGACGGTCGGACGTCGATCTGAATTCCTTGTTAGAACGTCCTCTGAATCGCCAGATTTTTATGCAAGCACCTTACCTACCTAATTTTTCCCAAAGGAACGGCCCACTCGAGGAACAATGGACGTCGAACGACGCACCCCTCTCGGGAAACTAGCCTCCCTTTTTTACCTACCCCGATCGTAACTCGAGGCCGTATTTTCAACGGAATCGGGCCACTGAATACGCGTTTTCTCGTTGCCAAGTCGAACATTTTTGCGTACGAATAAAATCGCGTAAAGTTCCTGAAAGTTGGTTGGTGCGCGTAATAATCGTAAAAATGAATATCGATGATTTTTTTCTGTCCAACGAAGGCAATGAAAAAGGATTAATTTTCATCAACCTGTTCCATCGAAATTTATTTCCTGAATTGCATGTGATTTGCATCTGAACCACGGACAAACGAAATCGAAAGAGGATCGTAAAACGCAATCCCCGGGTGGTTCTCCGAGTCGATTGAAGGAGGTGATTTTGCGAGAACAATGACGACCGACGTCGATGACGTCGAACGTGTAAAAGACATGCATCTTGTGGACTTCGAGCGCAGGTATCTCATGGCTGAAAACGCCGCCGCGTAATACTCTTGAAAAGTAGTCCAAGTGAATAATGACTCCGCACAATGGAGTTTCGAGACCTCGTTCTCTCTTTTTCTCTATTTTCCCTCTTTATTCCTCTCTTTCCGTGTACCACGAGAGCTTAAACTTTTCACGAGAACGTGCATTCTTTCGACCCGTATTTACTTTACTGGAGCGCATTAGCGACGCGCGTACGCGGCGAGTTTTCGCGGTATCAGCCAAGGCTTTTTTAAATTTTTCAGCCAGGCAACGAGCTTTCGCGAGGAATTATTCAACGCGTCGCGGTGTCGTTACCGTTTCACCAAAGGAATCGAGAGACACACGGAGAAACGCATCGCTCTCTGCGTTGTAAGTCGGCGTTCCAACCGACCCAGAAACAAGATTTATGAGCGGTTTTCCGGCGACGTCGAAAGGACGCGAGCGAAACAAAACAGATTCGATGAAACGGGACAACTGCGTGTCGCGCACTTCCCTAGAGGGGAAATAGGAAACGCGATGCTCGTGGAAACTGGTTCAAGTGAATAATGACACGAAACAATGCGAGCGCTCCACTTTGTAAAAAGCCGTATTCTTTGTCGACGCGGCCACTTTCTCGCCATGGCGTAGAATTGCTTTCACCTTTTTAGAATGGAACCACGAGAAACTTGGTTCGCAACGCGAGGCAAGGAACGAGAACTATTTCTAAGACGGGGTCGCGTTACCTTTTAAGGAACGCTCCGTCGTACATTCCTGAGGACCCGTAAAACCCGTAAAACCCTCTTTCTCAATCGACGGTTGCACGAGATAGAGGAACGCTAAATGCGCGCAAAATTTCCCTCGACCGATGAAAATCGACGTTCAGGTTCGAAATCGATTGGACCGGATTCAATTTAATCGCAGCCGGTTCGATCGTACGGTGACGAGTAAAAGAGCCGGCTCGTAGACGATCATGAACGATAAATCATCGAGCGACAGTGAACGCGAGGAGCGTCGTTGATCGAATTCTTATGAATCGCGCGATTCTTGCCGGAGCTGATACAGATTACTCCGACACGATCGGATAGCAAGTATTTCCAACGGGAATGGAACGCGAGATCCATCGAATCACGAGCCAATCGGGTCCGACGAGTCAGTTGGATATTCGACCTCGTTCCCTACCCGACGCTCTCTGCCATTTGTCTTCTCCACCCGCGAAAGACTTCTCTCCGGCTATTCCGTATTCCCTTCTTTCTTATTCTTTCTTGCCGCTCCTTTACTCTTTCTTCTCTTTTTTCTTTTCTTTTTTCTTTTTTTCTTTTTTTCTTTTTTTCTTTTCTTCTTTCCTTCTTTCCTTCTTTCCTTCTTTCCTTCTTTCTTTCCGTCTTTCTTTGTTTCACTTTGTCTATACCCTTTGTTTTCCTATTCTTCTTCCGGACTGAACACCCGGCACGAACAAAATCATAAAACTTTTAGTCTACAACTCCGGGACGCGAGGCCAAGCCCGTGCGCTCGGAAAGAAGCTTTTCGGTGTTAGTTGTTCCGTAACGCTCCCAGTCGTTTGTGTTCTCATCTTGTTCTCGTCTATACGTTCCCCTCACGTGCTCCACCTCGATCCACCTCGATCCACCTCGATCCACCTCGACCCACCTCGATTCCACCGCCTCCCAACGGTTCGTACGTGTCTGGCAGGGTACAGACACATTCACACGCCAAGGGTGGATAGGTGTTCGTTGTCCGTGAGAAGCCCGTGGCTCGAGTTTCGTTGGCCATTAGCAGCAGCCGTCGGTCCTGAAAATCAGAAAACTTCCCGAAACTGATTCCATCTCCCTCCTTTCGAGCCAATTACTTTCCTCCTCGCGGATTTATCGTACGTTGCCCGATATTAATCGCGCCTTCGACGCCGTTCGTTAGGCGCCACAGTCGAGTATTTGTTTTTAGCACAGATGGAAACGAGATACAGAGGCGGATAGAGAGTGTTAACTCGTTGGTTGAAACGTCGAGACGGGAGAAAGGCAGACGTTAAGTTTGTTTGGATAATATTCGGTTGAAACGTGATGCGTTAAGGCAAATAAAGTGCGCTACTTTCGTTTTTCGTGGAAACGAGGACGTAGGTAAAAGTACTCTTACGGTTACGTCGTTATTCCACGGAATTTCCACTTGCTACGAACACGAGAAGGGTAAAGTGGATTGGTACAAAATAGCTTCATCCACGCTATAATTGCGAATTAATTGTAAGCTGATCGTTTGAAGTACCGCTTCGCTATTCAACGTTCGTTATCATACACGTTTCAAGAGAATTAAATATCACCATTTATGGAAGCTGAATCGTCTTGTCAAAGACTTCTATAAGAATAAATTAAAAAAGAAGTAAAGAAATAAAGATAGCTAATGAAAAAGGAAGAGCGAAACGACTGACGAATCGTCTCTGTTTTACAGAGCGTTTACAATCTGCTTGGAGAAACTCTATCGAGGTTGCAACAGTACGCGGAAGCGGAAAGGTGGTTCCAGGCGAGTTTGGCCAGCCAGCCTGACCACGTGCCGGCCCACATCACTTACGGAAAACTTTTGGCCCGAAACGTAAGTAGTTACCAGTTTTAGATCGGTTCTCTTTCATCAGAGCGCGGATCCAGTTTCCAAGTTTACCGCGGCCCGACCAATATCGTTCAACGGAATTTCATGTATAGCCATCGAGATACGCCCCCGTGGAAAAACAGACTGCCATAAGGGGAATCGGCGAACTTTTCGATCGCCATCGTGTCAAAGAACTCGGTCTCATCCTGTGAACAAGGTTTCACACTGTTTGCAAACTAACGCTCTTCACAAGTCTGATTTTGTCCGAGCCAACCATTTTCCAACATTTCGAAAAACTACTTTTTCCTTTGAATCGTGAAAAATATCCAATCGCAAAGAGAGAAAGAGAGAAAGAGAGAATGGGGAGAAGCGATCGCGACGAAAGTTCTCGCATCGAATATGAAACGATAGATAAATGGCGTCAGCCGATAAACGGGATTGCAAGCTCTCGCTCACCGAGTCTGGCCACGTAGCGACCCACATCACTTAGCAAACCTTCGACTCGGCACGTAAGTAGTTAGTACTATTTTGGTGCGGCGCGGCGCGCTGGATCGAACACGATAGGCCGGCCGAGAATCGGCTGACCCACATCACTTAAAGGGAATCCGCCGACGGGAAACAGCGTGCAGTTAAGCTGATTCTGCTCGATCCACTGACCGTTCCGTGTTCCGGCCGGGCCAATCGTTGACCGGAAACCGGTATTTCTCCTGAAAACATATCTAACACGACCAACGATTACGCTCACTGAACCGAGAGAGATTCGGGACGCGCGATGTTTCCCTCCTGTCCGTACGTGTCTCGTTCTCCAAACGAATCGAACCGAACCCGGCCTTTTCTTTCGCGGATGCACCGATGCTTCGCGATCAATTAGCGCTCTATTGTGTACGCGTGACGCGACTACCGATCAGTTGTTCTTCCATCCATTCGTCCTTCTTGGACGAACGACTTTTGACCTAATTATCCCACGCTAATTGATCGATACAACTTTCTGCAGGAGATGCATTATCAATAATTGCGTAATACGCTTGATTGTTTGTCATGATAATACTGCAGAATTGCCAATTTTCCATTAGACCTTTCGTTTGCTCGAGCTACGTATTGGTGCGAAGCAACTTTAAATTGATTGCTCGTAAATGGGATAGGTTCACGGTTGATAAACTTTCATTTAATTTGCTGATTTAGTTGCATCTGTATCATGGTTGCATGGTGTAATAAAGTGACTATACACGGTGCATATAAATAACAAATTGATGACTCCGCTATGATACCGATTGACAATTTTATTCTACGCGGTAGTGTTAATTCAAATACAAGTATTCCAATATTTTGTTTCCTTAACTAACATCGATAGAGTACTATGGGTGGCAATGACGCTACCCGAGAGCCAACAAATGGAAAGGAACGAACGCTGGACGAAAAATATACGGGACAAAACATTCAATTAGAACGCGTTTCATTCGCATCGTTCTCTATTTTGTAAAAGATACCACGATTTTCGTCTTTTCCTCGTACCAACCCTTGTTTCCGTTAGAGGAACCCCTCGAACGAGTAAATTACTGTGCGCGTCACGCATCTATCGACAGGGTCAATGAAAAGTCAATACCAATAAACGTGCATAATTGAACGTTTGACCGATAAATGTCAACGTCGTGTCGCGCCCCCGATGGATTTTCGTTGGTCCGGACTGTTGGCTCGGCGAACCGTATCGAAATTCCATTTCCATCTTTTACGCGATCCCAGCGATAGAACGGAATCCTCTGTTTCTCATTCGCGTGATCGTAATCGTGTCAGGATAAATTTAGTTACATCGTGGCTAGAGGATCCGTGAAGCGTAGACCGCGTCGACAATGGTGCATCGATTGAACGTTCGATTACTGATTTGCCTCGTTTGTGGTTTCTTCCGTAGTCGAGCCGCGTACTGGAGGCTGAGAGATGGTTCCTGAGAGCCCGTAGGTTGGCGCCAGACGACTCGAGCGTGCACCATCATTACGGTACGTACAGTTACCAGTTTCTTTAATTAAGGAAGAATCGTTGAGTAATCGAACATCGGCCAGACGTTTGTTTCCCTTTATTTTTCTGTTTCACTTGGTTCCTCGATCCTCTAGCCTGAAACGTCCATAGCGTCTGTAGCGTCTGTAGCGTCTGTAGCGTCTGTAGCTTCTGTAGCGTTCGTAGCGTATAGCCG
Organism: Ctenoplectra terminalis; assembly: GCA_019453375.1. Taxonomy (NCBI): domain Eukaryota; kingdom Metazoa; phylum Arthropoda; class Insecta; order Hymenoptera; family Apidae; genus Ctenoplectra; species Ctenoplectra terminalis. The sequence goes on along the minus strand of SMSQ01026303.1, from coordinate 373,645 downwards.
TTCACGGAACGATCAGAGAAGCTCGTTCATTATTAAAGCAACGAAACACGATCTCTTAAGCGTACTCCTCGCTGTTGCCGAGCAAATTGGAGTGGCCTCCGACAGGTTCATCCTTTGGCCCATTGTAAGCGCCGGTATAATTGATTCCTCGACTACTAGGTACACCGAACGAGGACATTAGGAATTCCCTTGGTATCGAAACAAAGAAAATAAATCGTAGATACGGGATCAGAGCGAAGGGAGGCGACGATCGGGGTGGATGGGTGAAACTTTTTCGAGAAGACGTTTAATAGGGAAGATAAGAGGATCGTGAGATTCCTTGGGGCCGCTATAAATACCGGCGTAATATTTTCCCGAGGGATGAAAGTAGTAGACACCGAGGGAAGGGGGTGACGAAAACGAGGGAGCATGCTAATCGAAAAAAAGAGACGATCGCCAGGGACCACCGAATATCGAGGGGAGCCAGCAACCAGAGGAAAATGGACGGGTATTGAAATTCCAGAAAAGCGTCGCAATTTCTAGTGCTCGTCGTGCCGTTCCATTTTCTGTTCACGCTTACCATTCTCTCGGATCACGTTCAATCCCATTCCTGGATCTTGGTTTGGCAACATTCTCTCCTCCCTGCTTTTTCAGTCCCTTTCAAAAATCTGTCCTCTCCATTCACGAAGCCGGGAGATGGTCGATGGCATCGGTCAGCCGATTCTTTGCGGCCGAGATTAATCTACTCGCCGAAAAGAGTCCCGCGTCGGAGTAGGATTTTTCGGGCGCAAAAAACCGTGCGGTTTATCTCTCTTGGCGGCACGCGTCATTAGGCAGTGGCCCGCAGAACGTCGCGTTATATATCGCGCAAAAATTTATAGCGTCCGTTCTTCGCCAAGTCTCGTCGGAATTTTAACGACGTTACATCGCTGGCAACCTTGACCGTACCTTACATTTTTTTGTTATTTATTATTTTGTTCGCGTCTCGTCGCCGATATCTTTGATAGTATTATTATTAAAAACTAAATTGCTAATCTATCTGCGAAAGCTTAGAGTTGAAACCAAATATTTCCCTAGAGAACAAAATTTCTGACGTAACCATCGGAGCACAAGTTTTAGACGATCTATGGCTTTGCAGGACTGTTCCTGACGTCGCAAGGTAGACTATCGGAGGCGGCAGAGGAGCAACTCCGCGCTGCCGAACTTTCCAGATCCGATTACGAGCTGTCGATGGCGGCGGCGTCCGCTCTGCGCCAAGCGGACAGGTTGGAGGACGCAGAGGTGTGGTACAGGCACGCGGCCAGCCTGAGGCCGCACGAGGCGCGAAGTCACACGAACCTGGGCGCGATTCTTCACTTGAACGGCAAATACAAGCAAGCAGCAGCGGCGTACAGCGAGGCATTGAGGCTGCAACCAGGCGACGCGACGACCATCATGAACCTGCACAAATTGGCGACGATTCTCGCGTGACCTCGTCACGCGATCGCGACAGACAGCAACGAGAGAGACGAGTGTGTGTACGATACGACCCCAAAAAAGACCCTCTATCGACTCGCCGTATTTCCTGACCCCACGTCTCCCCGATCTTCCTCCCGATATTCGTTTATATCCGTCGACCGGCACGCCAACGTCGCGGGGTTTCAGTCCCCGGGGACCTTGACGCGCTATCGACTCGTATCGCCTGCTATGGTATGTAAAGAATAAAGCTTCCTTTATTTTTCTCTAACGAGTCACTCGTTCATTTTTCTATACAGACCGTTCCTGTCATCCCTTCTGTAAATTATATCATCGACGTCGAGAATTATAGAAGAATCACAGGTAAGTGTAGATTCCAACACTATGCGAGTTCTATTGTTACGAAAGAACCACGAGAGTTCGCGAGGAACAGGCTCTTGAACTTTCGTCAGGGTAATCATGAATCACCCAGAGGCGGTCAGTTCTTCGCCACTCCTTCTGCCCCAAAGAAACACCCCGAAAGCGTTCGAGGGATCCGACCCTGGCTTCTCCCTGAGAAGGGTGGAAACCGTTCGCGAGAATTTCCTCGCCCTCCAGCACAGCCGAGGCGCTGAAGCTCCATTAATATCGAATCTATTTGCACGACGGCTCCGACTGGAATATTTAAGTTTACACTTTAAATCACACCCCCGAGCGAGTGGTAGAGTCGCGGGCTCGGGAGTCAGGAGACGGGAGAAAAAGACGGATGAGGGTAATACCGCGAGAAAAGTAGACACAGAGTCGTGAGACAGAGAGTACGAGGGGCGAAGGGAATGAGATCGAACAGGGGAAAAGTGCGGAAAGAGAAGAAAGAGAAGAAAGAGAAGAAAGAGAGGAAAGAGAGAAAAGAGGGAAAGGCGAAAACGAACCCACCTGTCGCTCCCGTTGCCCTAGCGAAGACAGTCTCGACAAACACTCGACAGGTGCCGCAGCGGTTACCTGCCTTTATTCCGCGAAGAACTCGCTTCGTTATCTTTAAAGCGGAACTCGTCGGGACGTCAGACCGTAGGAGTGCTTCGTTTAGTCGCTTCAGTCCAGACTGCGTCGCGTACCATTTCGTTTCGACCTTTTTCCACCCTTTTTTCCCTCATTTTTCTTCAGTCTCCTCCTAACTGTAACGTTCCATCTCTTCTTTTTACCGCTATATGTACTCGTCGATTCGTTTCTTTCTCCTCCCTTCGTTCCCATTAATATTTCACGCCTACTTACGCAGATCGTATCCTCCTACCCTTCACCCCAACCCTCAGCCTCGTGTTTGTCGACTTCGATTTTTGTAAGTAACCTCGAAACTCGCTCGGAAGAAACGACTACGACCGTCCAAGTTGCTTTCCATCGAAATAAAAGACCGCTCCCTATCTCGGTTCCCAGGATCTCCTCTTCTTTTTGCCCGAGTCACGCCATCCACTCCGTTCTTTCTTTCTTTCTTTCAGTTTTCACTCGTTCCTTCTCTTAAATGTCATTGATTTTTAGCCGCGAGCTCGTCGGTAAGACAGTTTAGGGCGAAACGTCCCGTGCAATGTTTCGTTTCACTTCGCGAACGAGCCCTTTTATTCGTCCACTTCCTCGAATCGTGTCCTCGGTTCTTGCCATTCTCGCCCGGCAAACCTTTTTCCACCCTCTTGTCGTACCCGCTTTGCTTACAGATTAAACGTATCGTCGTTCCCCTTTCTATCTCGCTGTTTTCCATCCCATGCCTCCTCCGTCTTTGTTCAACGATCAGGTGATTCTTATAATTAGTCACGGTCGAGACGGCTTAGCGTCTAACGCGTCTTGCTTTAAAATTAAAAAACTTCTCTCGGATTGAAATCTAGGAAAACCATGATTGAAGATCAGAAATCTTCGTCAGAGTTATTCTTTCTTGAGCTTGATATAAAAGATATCTGCTATCTTGCAGGTAAGTTTGAGCAACAATTTCGGTAGATCCAGAAGACAAATCTCACTGTTTTTCAACAGTCATACCATTTTCCTCCAAAACGTTCCGTCAGCGTTCCAGAATCCATCAGCACCCTATTCGCGATTATTCCGCAGTCGAGCATCCCCGTCTATTTTTCACCAAGTTCGACGTTCCCGTTTGTCTACCGCCCGTTCCCTTATTGACATTCTTCCCTGCACGCTGCGTCGTTCCGTCTTGCGTTCCCTTCTCCGCAAACGCGGTGCAATAAGAGATGGGCCAGCGGAACAGGCGGACATTTATTATGTCAGAGTCCCCTAGGAGCGGTCCGACCTCTCGATACAAAGGCGCCGCGAAACAGAAGACCCGCACCCTCCTGGAAACCGGTGAAAAGCTCGCCGAGATGCGACGTCGCTAATGGCGTCGTTCTCGAAACACCGCTGAAGATATCGTTGCCAAGATAGAGGCTACGGGTTTAGCACGCAAAGGGGAGGAATATTTCGTCCTTGAACAATGGGGAGCTTGGAAACCGGCTGTTTGTAGTCGTTTCAAGGTGGTATTTCTTGGAAGATGAAATTTCCAGACTTTAAAAACTAACAGGAATTCAAAGTCAACCAGGGTACAAATAAACTGGAGATTGTTTTGTCTCCTAAATTGTGAAAATTCGAATCTTTTTACAGATTGCAATTTTTGTTTCGCGTAAAAGGGGTAGTTTCTTAAATGCATCTTCAAGGTAAACGATTCGAGAAAGAGAAGTGGCGTTAATCGAGAAGCTACGAGTTTTACGTTCCTTCGAAGCGGCTTTACCCGATTGAAAAATCTTCCTTAATTATCTGGACTCCGTTGAGGATTTAAGCGTGAAGGGTGTCGAAGCGACCCGATAGAGCCCAACACAAATAACAAAGTCGCAGTCAGCTTGATCCCTGAACGACGCCACGGTTACGACGTAATCGTCGTGACTGATCCTATTGCGCGATCGATAAGTAATTAAGAGAGGTCGTTTAGGGCTTAATGAAACAGTGTCACTACTGCCGGCGGGGTGAACGAGAACGAAACGAGAGCCGGGAGGGGAGGTGAATGAATGGCAGAATGATCGAGAGAGGATACCAATTGAAATCAAATTAGCAGGGTAGAATAAACGAGCAAAAAAACTGATACCCAGGGTGTTGAAAAAATTCAGTATAAAAAATACAAAACTAGTCGATGACAGGTAACGCTTCGACGCTTCGACGCCTCGAAATATTTTCTAATCGATACATCGAGTTGTTCTATGTTCGAAGGAAAGAAGAAACGACGTTGAAAAACAATTCCATCTACAAGGAGGTAGGTAAGATTTCATCCGCGCGCATAAAGAAAACGGCAGCAGGTGCAGTCACGATGAAATATTCCGTAGGGTCGCGTCATTCGAAGACAGCAAGGTCGCATCGCGCGAAACACCGGAAGGTCAGGTGGCTCTTTCCGTTGCCTGTCCCGGACGCTCCCCTTTCTGACCTTTCCTGATTTATTCTTCGAGCGGAGGGGACACTGAAAAACGACCGTTGCAAGATTCAACGGTCTATCCGCTTCTGGTTTCGCGGACAAATCGACTTCTCTTATAATTTACCCTCGAAACACGACCGGATAATCGACCGCGTCTCTGTCTCTCGGAGATCATCTCGAAACGACGAATGGTCCTTAGGGAATGCAACGGGATCTCGGGAATTTCTACGGGAAAAGATTTTTCGAACGATTCGATCGCGATTACTTGGTGCACAACGCGTCGCGTTACATACATGGATTTTACACCGGGGACATATCAGCGGTCGCATCGAATCGATCTTTCTGCCACTAAAGATGCGCGTTTTATTGCGCGTAACGCGACCACCGAAAACTGTGTATCGTAAAAGGACCGGATAGAAACCAAGCGCGAAAAATCGTCGTTCCTACGCGCCTCGATCCATCAACGTTCCCTTCCCTTCGCCCCTTCAACCATCCCTCGCCCTTTTTACTTTTTCGTTCGCCTCTCTCCATCGAGGGAGACTCGCACGGTCAAACTATAATAGTTTCCGACTCGCGAAACGCGAATAGAATACCGATGAACCGCGTCCAGACGAACACGACCATTTAGGTTGGAGTTGTTGTTACGCAATCGACGATCTACGCCGACCCACATCCCCGCTTAACGTTCCGATCCTTCCCCGTTAACAACGTCGACGATTAAGCGGACGTCAGCTAGCGCCGACGAGAACGTTCCGCGCGAGCGGAGCCTGCGAGCTGATTAATGAACCGGTCTTATCGTGGCGGTGTATTATTCGCACCTTCTAGCTACGTTTTAAAGGGTGAGATAAAATAGAGGGGGTTGGTTTTCCTGGTTAATTATACAAGATCCAATTTGTACCAATAATATCTTACTTCGGTTTGTTTGTTCAACTCAAGTATCACAGTTTGAGTACCTTGAGTAACAATACGAAGAGTGTTCGATCTCAAGAGTGATTTCTCAGTTCAACGACGTCTTGCCCAGCACATGTATTCACGTATTCCGAGTTCTCAAAGCGAAATAAAATCATTCCAAATCGAGTACTACTAGAACCTAACCGGAACCCGTATGAACGCTTAAGAGCATCGACTGCTAAAATGCTCTTTTAAGAATCCATACGTAGAAGAGTCATTCGTACACGTATATCAAACAGAAATCAAAGAGTACGCGCTCCCCGATATAACCAAGCTAAATAAACACAGAGTAGAACGAGCCAGAAATAAACCACCCCGAATGTTGCTCTATCCAAAAACCCCAACCATTCCAGTCCACGATTCAATCACCCTTTCAAAGGACATCCCGACAAAAGCCACCCCACATACACCACGATCCTTCAGCTTTCCCAACGACGTTGGTTCCGCGCAATTAACGCGGAGAATTCTCGCCGACAACGAATCCGTCCGTTAAGCGTCATCATTCCCCTGGTCGTCGTCGGGGGGTGGCATTGGAAGCTCGTCGAGGCGTGTCGTGGCATGGCGTTATTAACGTGGACGATTAACGAGACGCCGTGGCGAACCGTCCGTTGTAGCTTTGTTCGTTTCAACGTTAATCGAGTATACGGGGCCTGGCACACAGACGAAAATACGGCGTATATTCCGGCTGGGCGGTAGCGTAACGCCGGCCGCCGGAAGTGGCTTGCTACGGTGCACGTCCGGCTGAAATATTCCAGCTAAACTAACATCCGCGTACCGTTGAAGCGCCTTCGGTGCCTCTCAGCCCTTCACCACGACCGGGGGCAGTCGCCTGAAAATTAATACGCGAAGCACAGAAGAGGATGCACCGAGTTACCGCCGCTGACCACTCTGGATTTATATATCAGTCCCACAGTCGGGGTAAATCCGCGCGTATTTTCCGCACGTCAGCCTCTCAAGGATTGATGCTGAATTGAATTGCCACGGAGTGGCTTGGATTTTGAATTTGCACCGAGCTGGGACTTGGGAAACTTGCGGAAATTTTCGTTATGACCGATGAGCTGCACGAGAGGCTTTTAAACGTGAGTGGTATAAAAAGAATTTTAACATGGAACTTGATTTTCGGTTCGAAGTACTGCTAGATGTAATTGGTTTTAAAAAAATCTGTTGAGCTCGTTGGGATGAAGTTGAAGAAATTAAATTGGAAATTATTCGGAAAGAACTTTTTTGCAATTATAATTGCATAGAAAGAATAGCGTTGTCGACGACACGCAGCCTTTGTCAAGGTTAATCAGGACTATTTAGTATTTGGTTAATTGAATACATTTTTATTTGAAATTACACTTTTCCAGTCTCCGTTGCGGAAACCTGTTTTAATCCTACAGTTTCTTATTGGCTAGCCTCGAGTTCGAAAATTTTCACCGCGGAAAACGAATACCCGACGGTTCTTAATTATTCCACGAGGTAAAATGGTCAGAGCTTTTTACCATAAAAATCGAAATAATAGGAAATTCTAATGGAGAAAACGTACCAGCTTATTTCATCCAAGACCGGTTAATTACCAGGGTATTAATTAACCCAGTTAGCCCGGTGCAAAGTCACGTTGAATATTATCGCGTGGGACAACTATGTTTCCCCGATAATGCTTGTCAACGCGGTTACGGTAAATTGTCTGAACATACGGGACGATTCCGTGGCGATAAATGGCCTCGGCCCTGTGTATCAAGCGAGGCTCGGCAAAAGCTGTTCCCCGTCCGGATTTAATAAAAGCAAAGTGGCTAGATAAAGATGGACGGCCGAAAGCAGCTTCAAAAGCGAAATTGCGCTAAACAAGATTCAATTGTGTACCTGATGGAATAAAGGCGGAATAATTTACTTTGCGCGGCCGGAAACGAATCAAACAGCTGACGCGGATGCCTGTCGCGAACGGCTCCAACAATTAAGTTAAAAAAGTGATGGAAAAACGATAGAGGCACGCGAACTAGGTAAATCTGATTTCACTCTGTCGCAAAAGCACGCCGGAGATCGTGCATCGACGAAAAATTGGCGAATCAAATTGATACTTGTACACGAATACGAACACGAATGCGAACGCGAACAACCTCTCACTGTTCCTCTTCAACTTATAAATTAAAATTCAAAATAAAAAATACGATTAGCTGAGGATTTTAAACGATGCGAAAATATGACACCGTTAAATGATTCGTTTATTTGCCTTTTGCGATAGCAACACGCGAACCCATTCGAAACGACGTGGTCGAATTACCAACGTAATACATAACGCATTATCCTCCACCGAAATTAATAATCACGCTCCGGAATGTTTCAAAGTTTGAAGCAACGCGAACACGCTCGCGGACTGACCCGTCACGAGTGTTTCTGTAAACACAGCATACCGTTCTCCTCGCGAGATACAGCTCAGTGGCGCGTAGATTAGATAAATTCACGGATGGGGATGATTAAAGGGCGGCTGCTGCCGAAAGGATCGCAGCCGGGATTAGTAATTACTAAACGGCTCCGGCAGCTAAACGGGGTCACGGCTTTGTGAGAGCTTCTTCGCGTCTCGAGAGTTCTCTTGCACCTTGCTCGGATGCTTGTCTCGCGAGATCTTCGGATTACGAGAGCCCCAGCCAGAAGGAGAACAACAACGCCGGGAAAAGCGAATGAAAAATCGAAATAGACGACTTCGACGTACCTTCCTCGTAAAATAAAAAAGGGAAAAGAATGAGAAAAGAAAAAAAATTTTATGCTTGCATCGGTTCACGAGCCGATCGATGGATGGGATAATAATAATTAGGCACTCGTTTCGCGAGGGAAATTCGAGACGAGTACCCGGTGAAACTGCCGATGCGATATCATGGCGAGAAACAAAGGTGGCCGCGTGTCGCGCAAGATCTTGGAAATTAATTAAACGCGTCGAGACACTACGTTGGTGGCAGAAAAGGAGGTGGTGAAGGGAACGCGGTACGGTGGCTCAAAGAAAAGAGCTAAAGACTCGCAATGCCTCTGCTAAAACGAAGCCGACCGAGTCGAAAAGTGGACGAAGACGCGGAATTTCACGCTCGTGACGAGGTTTATAATTAAACGGGGAGGCCTGCTCTCTAATGAAAACAGCCACGCTGTGCTGACGTCAGCCCTTATTCTTTTCATAAATCATGTCGGCCGGAAATCCGCGGTCGAGCCTGCGAAGACGTCGCACCGTAAAACTCGGAAACAGGCATTTTAGCTTCGAAGGGTTTGCGACTGTCCTCGTTTCGCGAAGAAAGAAGGGTGCATCAAAGTTGTTCTTCGCTTTTAAAGAAAATGCACGGATTTGTGTACGTCAAAAAAGTTAAAACAAATTTTTCCATCTTCTTTATAAATGCATCTCTCTTTTACTATTTCATTTTTGCGGATAAATAGAAGAATTCGTTTAGTCAGATTTTTTATTAGGTTGAAATATTGCGGTATAACGAAAGCAACACGATTTTAAACAATTCCATGGAATCACAATCAGAATCGCGAGCGCTGTATGTATCTCTGAAAACCGTTCCAAAGAGATGTAGGGTTTTAACGACCCTGACACCGGCACCGTTACAAATTCCAGAGGGGAAACCGTGGCAGATGAAACGAACGAGATTCACGATCGGCCGGACTGAGTCATTCGATTTTCATTGCTCGTTTCGAAGGGAACGATTCGTATCGGGTGCCGCTAGCAGAGTCTAGTGTGGCAAACGGAATTGAAACTAAACCGCCATTCTCATTCGATATTTTCGTCCTCTGGTTAAAAGAAGATTAATACCAAGGGTAATTAATTAGTGTCGTTTTTCAGCTGTCACCGCAGTGACTGCCAAAAAGAAAGGGACGTCAGACACATTTCTCTTACCTTTTAACCTAATTCTTTCTTCCGTTCAGAATAACCATTCATTTATAATTCAAACCTACTTCTGAATGGTCTTCATAAAAATTAAAGAACCATTTCTTTCAACGCGAAATACTATGGACCAGACGAGTTGACCGATTCGAAAACAACGCGTAAAATATCACCCGCGAACTCGTTCTCCAAGGAACATAATTTCCTGGATCATTCGGTATCGCGATAAACGCTAAAACGTGTCGCTTCCAAGACAAACGGTCGATCGTTGAACGCGACAACAGCGTTCCATGATCCGGATATCGAATGGAAATGAATTTCCCAATTTTAGTTAGTTGGCTGCGTCGAATGAAACGTGTCCCCTTTGATCCTAACGACCGCCACCTTGGATCCGCTCGTGAAGCATCGATCCTTCATCGTCGCGTGACAATGAGCCGGCGACAGTTTGCCACAGAAATTGCCGCTTTTGTACCTGGCACTTCTTTCTTGTATTCCGTGCTGATCGTGGTCGAGATCTTTTGATTCTCGCGGACACGATATGCACGCGACACAGGAGAGATTTAGTAGACGATTATTTGCGTTTCCAAGAGGAAGATATTCCTGTTGGATGGAATCGATGACGAGTTACGAAGCTGACAAACGACCCAATGAATAAATTCCCAAGAATAAATATTCTCACAGCGGTTAAAACTACTGTTTCAGAGGGGTGATATGTTATGATATGACCTATAATGTTGCAGCTAGGCGAGTTTAGTGTTCTGGGATCTGGGTTCACCAAGTGTTAGTCCCCGAAGTAATATCTTTATGATCCCACAGAGATGCTGTGGAACGAAAGAAGGGTAATTTAGAAAAAAGGTATACCAAGTGTTGAGACGCAACAGCTCTCTTATTTCGAAAGATTAAATTTTATTTTTAAGCGAAATATTCTTTTCAAGGACCTGTCGACCGCCCGAAGCAATAATTTAGACTTCTAACTAATCGTCGATGCCCCTAAACTCTAAACTAGACCCCTGACATCGTCATTAAATTATATTACCAACGTGGTACCAAATGGAACAAGGTCCCATGGCGTCCCAAGACAGTCCGAGATATCACGTAACGCGTAAACTTGAACGTACACGCCTAATTAACCATAAAACGCGGGACTCTTCCGGTTGACACGGCCGGCGACGCAATGTTAAATGCGTGACTCGTCGCCGCCGCTGCCGCCGCCGCCGCCGCCGCCGCCACCGCCTCGGCGAAATTGTTTGGTGTAGCCTTCGTCAAAAGAAAAGTTTCATTAGCCTAATGAAACGAGTGACTCGGGAAAAAAGCTAGGCCGCAGCCACGGCCCGCATCCGGGACACGGCGAAGGGAGGAACGACGCGAAAAGCGGCACGAGATGTACCGACCACGCCAGCACTTTAATTAGAGAAATTAAATTTTCAAACGAAACACACGAGGCCACGACCTAGCTGGCCTACACACGCTCCCGCCTCCAACGGCGCCCACGTCTGCTCGCGTTATCCCTTTACTCGCTGAAGTCGTAAACATTAGAACGATCTTTGTCGAAGAGAAATATGCGTTTGCTTTAATTTTTCAAAGACACGGCACCGTAAGTCGAGTCATGGAAAGAAATAAACGACCGAAGCGAGAATCAAACGTTCCTTAAAAGCCATAGCCACGACGGTCTCATTAAATTCCTCGTTCTTGTTTCTCCTGCTAATTGGTACAGAAATTTCGATCGTACAATAGTTTCCTAACTGGTAAAAATTTACGAGTAAATTATTAAACAAGGATTAAAAATTTTATCGGTCTAATTTTAACTCCACGAGTCTAATTTACGAAGCAACAGCTGCGAAGGATAGCTCATTAACGAAAGAAAAAAAGAACCAAGGATGAGAAGGTGTCCATTCCCAGGAATATCAAATTGATCGCCTATAAAGCGTCGCGGAAACTTAAGCAATGAAGTGCGGGTGGAATCTCAATTAGCGTTGTTATCGTTTCCAGGCCAGCTGTGCTCGTCGTCGAAGCGTGATTTCGTTTGGAATCACGCGGAGGAAAGTAACTCCTGAATCGAGTTTCTTCTCAGTCCAATCGCTCGCGCTCCTTTTGCTGGCCGGTGTCTCGGAACGTCAGTTGAATTATTAAACGCGGCCGTATCGACTGACAGAGTTTCCAACGTAAATTGCACGCTTTTAAACGGTAAATCGTGCACTTGTTGTTTCTTCTCCTCTCTCTATCCCTCCCCAAAGAAACTGGAGGAAGATACCGGAGGAGAACACCGAAGGAAAGCGCTGTAGGACGAAGATACGCGACAACCTTGGTGAACGTGATATCGCGACCAGTGGGAATTCCGGCCGCGCCTCTGGTAATTCATTTTGCCCACAGTTGGGTATAGTAAATAAGGTTATCATCGCCCTCGCATCTAGCCTTTCTTTTGCTACTTCCTGTTGGTCGGCATCTCCGTTAACGGAGTTAGTTTCTTGCTATTTTTGTCGCCTCTGGCCTTTTCAGATATCTAAATCTATCTTGTGCATTCTGTGATTTATTAGATTTCGAACGAATGGAAGAACGATATTACATTAAATAATCGATATTGATTTATGTAATAATAATAGGTTTATAATTCCGCGACAATTAAAAGAATCCCCATGGGATCCGTGGAGCCAGGTCGGTGTGTGATAATCAATCTAACTTGGTCGGTCGGGGATCTCGATACCAGCGCGGCCGGTTCGCAAATTATTTAACGCGGCGCAGCAAATACTTTCGCAAAGTCCATCTCCATTACCCGACTTACCTCGAACTCCACTCACACCGGAGCTCAGTGTCGGGCTAACCTCATAAAACTTCGACCACGGTGATACCTTATTCAATGAACCGTGCGTTGACCAGATCACAGCGGTCCCTTGATGTTCCATCAAGCCAGATAGGAAAGAAGAGAAAAAAAAGGTGGGAAAGAGACGAGGGAAAAAGTAGGGTGAGACGAATTACGCGAAGCATAGGAGAAACAGAGAAACCGAAAGGGAAGAGTCGAGAGGTTAATTCGCGAAGAGCCTACGTTCCCCTGGAACGCGATATCGCCACCGATGAAACCTCGCGGTCAGCGCTAGAACCACCTAACGAACTGGCAACTCGTTTTACTCGCGATCTCGAACACTAAACAGGGTTAGAGCCTAGCTCGACTTCTACTCCCTCGAACCCAGTCCTCTCTTTCTGTCCTCCCTTTCGTCCTTCAGGGTTTCAACGCGATAGTCAAGGTTCGAAAGGCTAGTGGCGGTGTCCCGAGGAAACTGGCGTGGAAAGTAAAGAAAAGAAGCCGATAACTACGACTGGCGAAGCCAATGGTGTAGCGGGGAAAGGAATAGGAAGGAAGGAAGGAAGGAAAAGAAGGTTGCCAAGGCTCTTTGGTCTCGGCTCTTGGGCGGTAACTCGATTTGTCGCCCGTCTTGAGCCAGATGGATCGGAAGTAGACGCGAACGCCAGTCGCATTTCAAGCAGGCTATATCCCTGGCATTCCTGTACGTTTCGCGTGTTTTGCCGGCCACTCGTTCCCCGACTGACCGACCAGATCCATTCGCGAAGCAACAATTCGCTAGCAGAGTCTCACTGATCTATCGGTGGTCCACGACTGCAGCGTAGTTATGGATCCTAGGATCAAAGTTTCTATTAACTTCGGATTAGTTGGACGTTTAAATATCACAGGGAGAACTCGTGGTGTTAGAACGAAAGAAAATGAAGAAAAGATCTTTTCCGTGAAACGGCAACGTAGACGTTACGAGAACGAAGGAATTCTCGATCGAAGCGTGCGAATTGAAACGAGAGTCCGTTCAATTTCGCCTACAAGTTCTGGCATACGAAGTTGAACTTCGAACAAGGCTGCAATTTGTCCGATTTCCCGATTTTCACCGAAAAGACTACGGCTAAACACCGGAAGCTACGAAACTTGGAACGGGAACAAGACGAGCACCAGCCCTGGGCTAGTCTCGTTCTCGAATAAGCATCTGTCCGAGAACAACATTCAAACTTTGTAACAAGTATCCTTCGTAACGACAGAACTGGTATCACCTCGGATTTTCCTCGAATCCTCCAGCCAGTCTTGCTCGATATTAAATTTCCGAATATTTGCGTGCTATAATTTAAAAAAATATATATATAATACGACTATTATTTCAAGAATAATATATGAAAAAAAACCCACGATATATCCTATGAAAACAAAAAAGAAAAAAAAAACTAGAAAAACAACCGACAAAGCGCATCAAGGGTGGAAAACCCTCGAGGCTAGCCAGAAAGTCATACCGCTGAATTTCACGCACTCTCCGACACATACTCGAGACTGTTTTATCGGTGCGACCGACTTTCTAACGAATCGTTCTCTCGATACGACAGCCCTCGAGCCGTGGTGCGATATAAAAGACGCGGAGAGTCGGAAACGGAATTAAAAAGACAGTAGGTCGAAGCGAGTGGAAAAGGGATCGGTGGAAAGGGCAACAAGCCCGATGGAAAGCGAGACGGACAGTCATAGGGGGTGGAAAAAGGGAAACGAGAAACAGAGATAGCGCAGGGTTGAAATAGACAAGGGAAACAAAGAAAAAAAAGAAAAAAAAAGAGAAAGAAAGAGAAAGAACGAGAGAAAGGTCGAGCATCAGGGAGCCGAGAGTAGGAAGAGCAGGAGCAAGGCTGTAGTAGCGAGAACCGGATGAGAGGTAGAGAGGGTGAGTGTTGCTGGATGGGTAGGTGGTATATAGAGGGCTGCAGGGTGCGGGTATCACGAGCAGAGAGTGCCGGGTGTGCCATTAGCGGGGTGTGTTTTGCGCCCGGGTCGCGCGATCAACTGCGAGCCTCTCTCTGACGAGGGTTGCGAACGGGGAGGGACGAGGAACCCTCTATTGTTGCCGCTTTACCCGGCATGCATATTTAACGCCAGCGTTCCTCTTCCCCTTCTCTAATTCCGTTTCACTCACGCCCTTCACCGCCTCTCTGTTTCTCCGGCCAGCAGTCTGCGTTCTCCGGCAAACCTTTCTCTGTCTCTTTTCTCTCTCTCTCTCTCTCTCTCTCTCTCTTCGCACACCGCTGTAGCAGCACTGCTTTTACCTATCTATCGTACTTTAATTTCCGTGCTTCGAATCACACCACGCTTACGTACGCAGTCACACACGAAACCACCAGACCAGAGAGACAGGTACGATTCGAAAGAACGCGATTGGATAGGGAGATGGTAAGAACCGTAACACCCCTATTCGGAAA
>SMSQ01026303.1:337999-357463 GCA_019453375.1 Ctenoplectra terminalis | reverse complement strand
TCGCACACCGCTGTAGCAGCACTGCTTTTACCTATCTATCGTACTTTAATTTCCGTGCTTCGAATCACACCACGCTTACGTACGCAGTCACACACGAAACCACCAGACCAGAGAGACAGGTACGATTCGAAAGAACGCGATTGGATAGGGAGATGGTAAGAACCGTAACACCCCTATTCGGAAAGGCCAAGGACCGATAATGCCGGCGCATGGTTTACGAGGGTTCCCTTGCTACCTATCGATGAAACGTAATTTTAGTTTTTCGCCCTGATACCAGGGAATCGATTAATTATCGGGAATTATGCATGTGGCCGAAGATTAAAGTAACTCGAAGGGATAATTGACGACGCGACTTACGTTCCATGAATCTACCAGCTATCCTTTCGGTATCCTGTAATAACCACATCGCCTGTTCTATCCTTAGGTTCACCAGATTTTCCGCAATCGTGCCTCGAATCGAACGGTCCCGAAAAATTTACGTTTCATTAAGGAAACCAGAATCCCAATCCCCTACGTTCGTTCGTATCGATTCTGGCTAGCTAATCGAGTGGCCGTTACGCTGTTTCCACCGGAACAAACGTTATTTTCTGCTCGGTGTTTCGTAATCGCGTTATCGTCGCCGAGCAACGTTTTCAACGAGACAAATTCCTGAAATTTCACCGGTGCCAGGGCAACGCGTGCATGGAACGAAAGACGAACATGGACACATGCATACACGAGTAAACATGATCGCATATTATCGCGATATGCGCGCACACGACCAGCCGTGCGAGCACGAAGGGTCGCATAACAATTTTTGCCACGGTTTTTAAGCTTCAACCCCAAATACACACGCGCCTCCCCCTCCCGTCATGTTCGCTGGACGCGGCATTTTTCCACAATTTATATTAACTGGCTTTGAAACTTTAAACGAGCCAGCGTGACGAATAATAAACGCTACGATCGGTCCTGATACATCCTGATGTATTACTGCTCATTTAGCAACGACGCGTTCTATCGATAAAGAAATAAAGCGCTGATATCGTTGTTTTAAATTGAAGTATACAGCGGCCTGTCACGATATTTGAAGTAGAATTTATTTTTATACAGGCTTTCGATGTTTAAAATTAATTTTACTCCAAGCAACGTTAACGGCATGCTCAGTTTTTTTTTCTCGTGTACTCTTCGAACGAACAACGTACCGTTCGATTCGCGAAAAGGGAACTATGATTGACGACTTTAAGAAACGGTTCCACGCACACTGCACGAATATGAGAAAAAAATCTGATCGGCCTTTGTGACGAGGGAGGAACGATGGATAATTTATTTTCCCCGCAATCGCGATGATAAATATTTCCCGGACAATAGACTACGTCCGCGTCAAAAACGTCGATCGGAACATCGCCGGACAAAACGGCGCAACACCGAGTTACGAGTCTGGACTTTCTACGCGACGATTAATTGTTATCATCCCTGTGGTCCTTCCTATTGTCGCGTGAAAACGTTCGCTTACAATAACGCGTCTAGGACTAGCGAGCGGTGAATCGTATAACACCTTCACCGACGTACCAGACACTTCCCGAGTGAATAATTTCATCCCAACGTTTAACCCATTCTGTACCATTTTGATTTTCGAAGAGGTATAAATAAATTAGACGTAAAGAGGCAAAAAGAAACCCCAGCTCGATCAAATTGTTACACTATCGCGTTTATTTCTCATCCTAGTTATTTTTACAATCATTTAATCCACGTTATTCTGTATGCTTTGTGGTTAACAGGGAGCATCGTTCAACGTATGAACCGTAGAGCACTGAAACGATTTTCGATCGAATATTTCTAACGATGTTCGAATTCCATCGAGCACGATGGACGGAAAAACCATAGAGAGTCCAGCACCGCGTATCATAATATCGTTCGACATTAATGAAACGTCGATACCGATGGATGATTGTTACCTATCAAACGCTAGAATTCAATATATTGTTGCGGTTAACGTACAATTAATTATCGATGAGCGTGTTCGTGGATGCGGCGAATGATCATAGAATGAATAGGCCGATCCCATATTGTTTGATCATTAGCCTTGTTAATTATTACCTCTGCTGCATTCCTCCACGCAGCTTTGATACGTTACCTATGCGCTCGTACGGATACTCTGCAAAAGTGCATTCGTCATTATAGTCAACGAACGTAAAGCTCCGGCTAACAAGCGTAAGCATACGAAAAAACTAGGGGCTCCTGAAATAATCGCTGGAAACAATAAGCTCGAAAACGAACACGGACGAAACGCATTGTTCGCCCGATGCGTGTACGTTAAATTCATGGAAACGCGTTTTTTTTAATTTCGCGACTCGACAGCCTGTACGGATGTTGCGAATAAAAATGAACCGAACGATCGATTCTTATCAATTGGTAACATTATAATGGCGCGTCGAATAGGTTTTATGGAATAAACTACTCGGTTCTAAAGACCGAACAAATTTTGAACGCAAATTATTTTACAACCATCCTGCCCCGAGACCTGAACATCGGCACACTGTATGCGTCGAGCCTACACAGATATCGCGAAACATTTCCATCGCACTATGAATCCCATCGATTCGCGCGACAAAGACCGCTTCGCGTGGTAAAGAAAAAGACCAAAGAGAAAAGAAGAAGAAACATGGTTGCACGGGGTTACTCACTAGTAAACGAAAAAGCACTCTAGCTTCCCCCGTGGTTATAGCTTCGAGTTTGGTCCAGCAGTCGTATCGTTGCACGTCGTAACCGACTGCAGTGTCTATCTAGACGATCCCACACACCCGAATACCATCGTTCCTCGTACACATACCTGCTGACACCGTCGCGCACACCCGTAGAAAAATATGGCGCTATCGACGTTCGAAGAGGTCTTCGGGCGAAGGAGTCGCCGGGGTGAACGCGTTCCCCGGACGTACCGCGAGCACCGTAAACTTTTAACGAGTGACTATGCATCGCCAGGCGGCCATATTGCTGGACGATTGAAAAATACTGCCGCTAGCCACGAATAACTCTTCCAGTGACCGGAGCCTTGCACCGAGAAAAAGCTGTGCGTTGAATCGGTTTCGTTTAAATCAACCGAAGAATGTTTTTCGATTCGCGATCTATTTCGCATCCAGAGGTTGCGTTCAGCGTGCATCGAAAATAGAGCCGGTGGAGAAGTTTCGGGTAAATGACTGGCATAAACAGGTACAACGAAGGGAAATAGCGGTGCGAGTACCAGTCGAGGGTTAATGCAGAACGCCGCAGTCGAGTGAGCTTAGTTAGGCTTAAGTTACATTAAACGGTGTGTTTAGTTGCACGGGAAACTGTGCACACAATTACGTGGAACGGAGGAAAGTTAGAATTTAAGGAGGTATCTCTGTAGATATAAGATTAAAAGAAATTTTTTTTTTTAAGTAACCGATGTCTGTCGTTTTAACAGTTACGAAACGCAACCATTGCTCTAAAGTGGAGCATAAAAAAAAAAAAAAATCAAGCGACCAGGAAAAATTCCAATGAAACATTTACAAAATTCAAGGACCGTGAAAGTTTGTACGCAACGTTGCCCCATCGACCGCAAAGTTTGCGTGGTGAACAGGGCGAACGTTTAACGAAAAAAATTTCGGAAAATTGCCGGCCGGCTCGTGAGAGCGACGCTTCGTAACGAGGTCAAGCTAAACGCGTTATTTAGCGGGCAGTGAGCGTTTTGAAAAAATGTCGCCCGCCGACAGGACGGTTTAGCACCGTGACGCACCATCCGAGCGTTGTCGTTCCAACAAAGCTATCTATGCAAAACTTGATCGAATTAGAACAAACTTTACGAGGGTCGTGAATGAAATCTGTAAAATTATCGAAACAACTTTTTCCATCCATGACTTTCGTCTTCTCTGTAACTACTGGTTCAACAAGGCCAAAATTCATTACGGAAGTTCGACAAATTCAATGAGTGCGCGCATGCATGGTGCAGGATGAAAACCCGGTTACAACCTAAGTCTGTCGGTGAATTATTTAACGGTAAACGCGAGCCGAACAACCGAACCGAATTCGTCTCGTTAACGATTGCAACGGCGCGTCATTAACGCCGGACGATGTTTATGGGAGAACAAGAGTTCAGACTGGACCGTGTGAAATTAAACGTACTCGAATGGCTACGATACGACGGATTCGTAAAAATGGTCGCTGAATTACGATCGATACACGCCGCGGTGAAACGTCGAAGCGCGACTTTACGATTTCCCTGAGAACTTTTTCGGTTTTCGAGCGGAACGAACGGCGTACCGGTTATAACGTTGCCATTCGTCCTAACCGCGAATAATTTACTACGTTCCCAATTCGCGCTTGATTCCACTGAATCGAGTTCGCTGGCCAGATTTATTTCAATTTATTCGATCAACCGAACAATCTCTGTCCATTTAATATTACTTCGTTTCACCCCCTCCTCCCGACCCTCCCCTTTGCTGGTCGTTTTTAATAGGGCATGATTGGATTCGAGATTCGTTTGCATTCGTCCGTGGTTCGCATCGGTCGATCGCGATAATTTACAAGCGCGACTGGTCAAAAAAAATTAACGAACTTCCGGTACAACTTTCGTTGGGGCTGGTAAAACGGAAGATGGGTTCCAGTGTTCGTTGAAATGGCCGGAGGAAACGAACAGAAACGTTAATCGTAATCTGTTTACAAGATAATCAAAGTGGCAGCCAGAGCAGCCGTGAAATAACAACTTCCAACTGATTATAAATTGCCGGTGAACTATTCACTTTCTCGTTGTCTCTCTTTCTCTCTATCTCTCTCTCTCACGCCAGCAACGTACTAATGTTTTCGTCGAACGTCGAAAATCAGGTTAACGAAATGTTATCTTTAGACCGCGATGAGATTACCTTCCGTCGACGTCATAATAGGATCGTCCTTTGACAAATATTAAATTTCGTCGAGCGAATCGCGCCACCGAAGCGAGGAAATTAATTCGAACGCGATCGCGCGAATTTGTAGAAATTAAATTTTCTCAACCGCTCTATAAGGTATTTGTTCGTTTTCGACGAGAGATCTGTCTTTCTGGCTGCAAGTAGAAAAGAAAAAGATCGTGCGCAACGCTCAAGAATATCCTTTGCTCTTCTTTCCGACGACCACTTCCTGTCACGTCAGCCCTCCAAGCATCGGCTTTGCGAGGTGTTTCGTACTTAATTAAATTTTGATTCGCAACATCCCCGCGTGCTCATCGTGTAGCGGCGTTCCACCTTTAATAATCCGTAGTTTAACGTGTTCTTCGTTGCCCCGATATTTTCCTCCGCGGCCTTCTTTCTTCCGGCTGGTTTAATTAAATTCCCGGCAATTTGCGAACGCTTCCACCAGCGACGCGCTCTATTAGCCCTGATTTTCTGCCAATAAATCGACATCGATGGCCGACATCGTCGTCGATCCGAGCACCGACGCCAGCTATTTTTCACGTTTCGATCCACACCCCTGAGGGCATTCGTCAACAATAATGTTTTCTCTGCCCTCCGACGACTACACCCACACCGTCGCGTCTTTCTCCTTCCCATTTTGTATTCTTTTATTTCTGGAACGCGTCATTCCCATCGATGCGCATCGATGTACACCGATACCTTGCCCTTTTCGGGGTGCGACCTTGTCGTCGTCGAGCCGTTTGTAATTAGATTTTCAATTAGATTTTAAAATGCGCGCCGAGGGTTGCGAACAGCCGGCTTTGTCAGCGGCACGCGTGGAAGTAAATTACTTTCAGCGACGATTACCTGTCGCGTCGATTAAAGCGACTCCAGCATGTGCACGTACACACTTTCACGACTCTGCGTGTGCCTACAATAGCCTTCGTTCCTCCTCTCCTCCACGCTCTCCGTCTCGTTTCCCCTTACGCGTTTCTACGCGTACCATCTCTTTTCTTTCGTTCTCCCGCCTCGACTGTTTCCGTCCCGCCAACCTCGTTTCTCCATCCTCGTTGACGCAACTTCCGTTCTCCGTCTGGTTCCCGTCGACGCTCGTCGACGAGGGCTCTTCACGAATGCACACGATTACCGGAAGTTCGTCGGGGAAGCGGCGGGATTGCGCGCTTCCTGAGAGTCTGGGAATAGTCGCGTTCCAAGCGAAACAATGTGCCACGGATTGACGATCTCGAACGGCAAAGTTCCAGGATTTTTTCCCTCCCGTCTATTTTTTTCTTTCTTTCTTTTTTTTTTGGTTTTAGTTTCGCTTTTTCTTCGTTCTCTCTGCGAATCCACTGGATGGAACAGCTTGCGTCGCGGTGGTTGTTCTGTTCGGAGATTTTGTATATTTTTTTTTTTTTTTTTTTGCTATTCATATCAACGTCAATCGTTGAAAGATCCACGAAATTAAAATTAGTAATCGCGACGTTACTGCTTCTGGTTCTCTGCTCGTTTTGTGTTATAATTGCCTCATTTAAAATGCAAATCGTCAAGTTCCTCCTCTCTGTATTTAATATTCGATAGCAACTATCGCGTATACGCCTGTCTTCTCGATTGCTCCACCCGCACAGTTTCGAGATATCACGCACCCTCTCGGTCTCATCCCCCGAGAAGCAAGGTCGCGCCGCTTAATTCGCAGCTGTTGATCCTGCAGAGGTTGCAGCCTCGGTTCCTTAAAATTTTCTACCCCCGCTGATTTCAATAAGGCGCCTCGAGGCTCCTCGTAAAGCTTGACTCACGCCAGCCAACTTCGCGAGTTAATATCTTTATGAAACGATAAGACGGGAGGTATAATGAAACCAACGAAAGGGTCGCATGATTAAGTGCCCTGCCGACTCGCGATAAATGAATTCCGGCAGCTAGCGGACCATCCGTGTCTTCGTCCTTTCTTCCTTTCATCCGCTGGCTAAGCGTTAAATATTTCGAGAAAATGACTGGTTCCTTCGTTTGGACAGCCTGAACTTTTCAATTATCTTCCCTCGTTTGCAATTTTACATAGTTCGATCGGTGAGACACGATGGATTTTAAACGAGAAAGAAAGTTACAGCTCTCCGAAAGGTGTCTGTAACTCGAAGATCAAGATTTACGGAAGTGTTAAAACTGCTATAAACAAGAATTGATAGGGCGCGCATCGATTGATACACGCACGGTGAGAAGGATAAGGGTAACTTCTAACAAGATTATCCGAGGAGAAGAGAAAATTTCTTCTCAGGCTACGTAGCTCGGAGAAAAATTGTTTCAGGATGGTTTATTTTATTAAACCGGGTCATTAATTCGTTTTCCCTTTGCGAGAATGATCGCTGGAGGTTTCTTTCTAACAGCCACGGTACGCCATCCTCTGACGCGGTTTTATGAAGTCTAGCGAGCACGTAAACGGTTCAATTGCTCGTTTTACGATGAAAATCAACATTGGGAGGCTGGACCGAACGCGAGCAAATATCATCCAAGTTACTCCTCGCCTGGTACTCTCTGTTATTCGCTCCTTTTTTTACACCGACCGTATAAAAAGGGCTTTGAAAAAGAGACGCGTACGTTGGTACGTCTATGAACATAGCATACGATTATTTGACGTGCGTCAACGTTGTTCGCTCGATGGTGACCGTGTATCTTTTTTTTCTCTCACTTCCTTTGCCTTCTTTTTTCTGTTTCTTTCTTTTTTCTCTTTTTTCTTTCATCAAAGTGCTCTCTGCAAAAACACAGGCGCGTAAGTTGATTAAGCGCACGCGTTCACGTGCCAGGCAAAGGCAGCAAAACGCGCAACTGGGGGCGAGAACAGTGAAAACTCTTTCACTTAAGGGATCGCGTGAATTATCATTCCAGGACTTAAATAACGTACGCGATAAAAAGTTCATATTAACACAGATACACCGTTCGATCACCGATCGGTTATTTATATATTTTCTACGACTAAACAGAGAAGAGAACGAAAATTAAAAAAGAAAAAAAAAAACAGAAAAAAATGCTAAAGAAGCGATTGTTCCGGTTACATCCGAGAAGGAGCAAACCAAATTGATTCCGAGATTATATCAACGCGGAACGTGGTAGCTGCCGTTTAATTCTGCGCCTCATTTGGAGGCGAGCTGCTGAGAAAATTCGGTTCAAAGACCGCACAGGCTTGCAGCGAGCAATGAATCTTTCAACGGTGCCTCTACGTTTTATTACACCCCCGTCGGTCGGTCTCGCGCCGCTCCAAAGTGCCAATTACGCAGCCGAGGGCTCGAGAGGGCCTTTTCCGTGCTCGCGATCCGGCAAGAAGTTCGGCTTCTGGTCTGGGATTCTTTTAATCCTGGAAACAGGATCTCGAGAACTGATTGGAGGAGCAAAGGGGCCATAGGTTGAACGGAGAGGCGAACAGACACGAGAGAAAAAAGGAATCGAGGGGACGAGCGAACGCTTTGCGTCTCTTGGAATTATTTCCTCACAGAGGGAGAGAAACTGGAGCATTGGAGTGATTCGATCTGTCGTTTGATTCGTTTCTTCGATCATTATGGACGATTACGTTCGTATTCGCGAGTGTTTTCCAACAGTTACGTCAAAACTGTACTTTAGGAGAAACTTGTACGGGTTTAGAGTTTTTCGATCGCGAACTGTTGCGAAACACACTTGTTCCAAAGAAAAGAAACCTGGAGCGTGGGAGAGACATTGAAAGAGAAGCGGACAATGGAAGAGACGTATGAATATGGAGAACTTGTAACTTTCCAGCTACCACGTTCTGACGTGTCTAACGCCGACGTTCTTGTATTCCGCCTGAACGAAGACGAGGAACTATATCGAGCAAGATGGAACGTCGTTTTTATTCGAACGCGTATAGTTCGCTTGTACACGTGTGAATCGTGTAACGCTCGAATGCTTTGAGAAATTTTTCTTTTTACGAAGACAAACAAAATTGTTGAATCAACGAAGAAAATATTTTTTTCATTCGCGTAAACCACGCGTTAAGGGATGGTTCACTTTATACGTAGACCCAGGTGCACAATAGCTTTCATTTACAATAGTTGCACAGAGTTCTAAGGATCCTTTGACGTAAAAGATGTACAAAATTTTATATCTAATTTAAGCTCCTCGACAGAAGATTAAAACGATGGAGGGAAAGCTTCAGAATTCAAAGTAGAATAATTTGTTCGTCAAGAAAGAAAAATGTTCGAGTTGGCAACGGGGATTGGTACGGCTTTAAACGAAAATAGGAAACATGGGCGCGTCAAAGGGTAGCATTTTTACGCCACAATTGTTTCCGACGATTCTGTATAGGGATTAAAGTAGCATAAATCAGCCTGGGTTGGCGGGCTCTAATCGGCCAGAAAACGTAGTCGGAATTGAAGAGAGCGCCGTGTAGAGACAGTCGATCGTGCCAGCGAGTGAAGACGAGCGTGAAGAGACTGTTGGAGGAGCGGAGAGGAGAAAGAGATGTGCTCGATAAATCTGCCGGCGGGCATAGAACAATTCGGTGCTTCGTACGAGTCCGCCACATCCGGCGTTTACCGCACGATAGAAAGTATCCGGTCGAACAACCATGGCGCCAAAGAAGCAACCCCTTTTCTCTGCATTCGTACCCCCTTTACCCTTCCTTGCACGCTGTCTCTCGAAAATAACGAGGAGGAGGCCGTAGGGAGCACTGCCAAACACCACGATGCATCTAACAAAATTGAATGCAGAGGACGAAGACGAAGAAGAAGAAGAGGAGGAAGAAGAAAAGAACGAGAGAAGCGAGGATGGTGGCAAACGAGACGCCGTGAGAAGGGGAACGCAATCTGTTCCCTTGGACTTGAAGAAAACGCAAAATCCTTGGAACGCGAGGTTTTCTGGCTGGAACACGCCTGCCCCCGGCTCTTTCTCCCCGCTATGTATCGTCGAGAGACATTACGTGCACCGCGAAAACCAATATCGGCCTCGGAGAAATTTCCCTCTACCAGAGGGTTGAAATAAGACACGGAGGGTTGAAGAAGCGAGAAAAACGACCGTGATGACGCTAGACTGATTCGGGTAGAACGCATACTTGAAATAACCTCTCAAAAATGGAACCATCTTGTTCCGTTGCCGAGAATGGAACGTGCATCGCGATACGGCCAGAGAAACAAATCGCGAATATGGGAATAAATGCAGGTACGTTTACCAGGAATTTAGATATATTGGATTTAGATAGGTTGTTGGATGTTTCTCGATAACCAATTAATTCGAATCAAATTGGAATCAGTAGAGTGGAAAGCGAGCATGTTATCCAAGAAACAGGAACAACAAACTCGTTAAAAGCAAGAAGGATGAAAAGTAACTTCTTCCGTTCCCCATTCTACGTTCAGGGAAAGACAACCGCGTACTTTAACCAGTTGTTTATCTCGGTAATTTTTCCAAGCACGCCGCAAATTGGACAATCCCGCGGTCCAAGCAATCCGGACGGATCCTAAACACGCTCTTATCCGCTCTTATCGCGCGCGTTGTTCCCCGTTTCCCCCTTTGTCGGTTTGGCAACCGAGGACGTGAAATTTGCTCTGGAGACGCCGCCAATGGAGGAAGCAGATGGTGGAAAAGCACCGTCACGGAATTCCCCACGGAGAATATTCGATACCACTCGACATAGAAAACGGATAGCCAGAGAATAGCGCGACGAAACACGACCCGATGCCATCTCATGCAACATTCTTCGACCGAATGATTTCAGACAGGTTCTCCTATGTATTTTAAAGAAAAGAGAACGCCAATGTTGGCAACAAATCGAATGCCTAATTCTCCATGCTTTGACCGAAACAAACGTCTGCCTCTTATTTCCTTGGAACCAGCTGGACACGGTCCAGAGTGACCACGAGGAACTGTTCCTAGATCTGGCTGAATTTTCCTCGGGAAACGAGTGAAGCGAACTCGAAACTCTTGATTATATAAATACGACGTGCCACGGGAGCGACGCGTGTGGACTTCTAACGGAAAGACGTTTACAAAGTTTCCCAGGATCCCGAGAGCGAGGCTGGTCTCGCGAGAACACGCGAGCACAGCAATTCCGAGTTCCTCTCGGTTTTTCAGCTGGCTCGGAAGAGTGACCTGTTTCGCGTCTAGAATCGAGTACGGACGACAAAGAATGGGGATGGAAGCGTTCGATGGAAAAAGAGAAAAATAAAAAAAAGGACCGAGAGAAACGCGAGTCTCCGGAGAGGAAGCGTATAATTAAATCAAGGTGGAAGAAAGGCGAATGCGCCGGTGAGACGGCAGACGCGAGAGAGGAAATCGATTCATATTGCAATCAATTTACCGTTCTCCAAGGAACATTAATTACATTAAATCGGATCGCATAAAGTCATCGGGACTGCGCGTCGTTAACGATTCTGCTCGATATAATACAAGCCTGGAATCCCTAAAAGAGTTCCATTCAACGGACAGGCAAAAAGGGAATCAAATTAAGGAACGCCACGGTGCTCGTTTACCCGCAGCAAATCCCGATAAGGTCGACGCCCGAAACAAATCGTCGCTGTTCAGTAATTACGCGATCAACCGGGAGGAAAATGGAAGAAGAACCGAAAGGTAGAACGGTTAGTCGTTGTAAGGGCACGAGGAAGGGATTGACAGCCGGGGAGATCTCATGGGTACACATAAGCGTCGTATAACCGACTCGAATAAGAGCCAATATTTGCTCGCCTGCGTCGCGAGGTAATCCCGCTCGCTTCTCGCGTACACGCGAAACGAGTAGACCGAACCGCATCGATGATCGCGTCGAAACCGATACGGATTTTCGTATATCTTGTCTTCCATAAATTTAAATATAATCGTGGGAACAAGGTTTCGGTATGAAAAAATGAAGAGATCTAAGGAACTGAACTCCTAGCCGAAGATTTCTCGTAGAAGAAGGTAAAGGAGGAAAGAAAGAAAAAAGAAAACAGTTAAAGAGGTATGATTTCGTTCGAAATTAGGGAAATTCGAAAGAAGAGGTTGAAACGAAAGCGTGGGCGCCATATCGATTCCCGACGATATTGGTTCACCGATGCACGCCCGCCGATATTTCCATTGGCTGGTCTCTACTAAACGGTTACTTTTAATCTCGCATTAGATATAAAGGGCTATTTGCAATTCTAATTACGCGAACCTTATCTACGCCAGCGCACTCCGCCGATGGTTCTACGCCGGTATCCCGTCGTTTACTTTTCCCGACCTCTTGCTCGTTTCTTTCCTCCGGGACCGACGAAGACGCCGCGACAATCGCGATATTAAAGAGAGTATCGTGAACGAAGGAGGAACAGGAAGACAAATTAAAAAGGATTTCTACCGTGAAAGAGATCCGTGTGTCTGCAGGTTCTTTCGAAACGACGCCCGGTATTCTTAAAAGGCAAAAAGACGTTCCAGTATGTCCTCTTTTCACCATGGAAAACGTATATGAATCAAATATCGTTTCCTCTTAGATAATATCGGAAGACTGACTGGATATTAACGTATCGATGGAACACAGGAAATTTAATATTCGGTTAATACATATTGAACAGCACCGAGCGCAATGTTCAGGGTTTGCGTTGCGCCTGGGTGAAGGAACTCATTTTCATTTATCTCCATTGAAAATGTCTCGCGCAAGTTTGTAAGTGGCCTGAAGTCCGGAAAAGCTCTTCGGGTTATGCCACTGGCTGGTACAGGGGCACGTTCGTGCAATAACGGTAATCGCCTCGATAAGTATCTGCCCTCTCTCCGGAGAACACATACTTCGAACTGGATCACGCTCGCTCGTTTCATGGCGAAAAAGTCACGACACCAAAAGAATACAACGTATTAACGGTGATTATCCGAAACGACGAACGGTCCTCGACATTGCCAGGGAAAGAAACAATTTTATTCCATACGTTCTCGACCAGGAAAAGTAATAATAGGCCAGTGTTTCGAGCGTTTGTATCTCGGACGATGAGAAACGAAATCCTAACCGTTGCCATAAAAAAAAAAGGGAAATCTGCGAAGGGCACGGAAAAAAAGGAAACGAAAATACGATTAAGAAGTTGACATCCTATGCTCGACCCTGGCTCATGATACGATGAGTTATAATGCGTGCCGCGTAATTGAATAGACAATTAAACAGATTCAAACAGGCTTGTGATCCTGTGCGTTAATTAAGTGGTTAGGAAAGGGAACTTTAAACGAGAAAACCGCTCGGGCATTTGTAATCTCAGCCGGCAGAGAAAAAAGGGGAAACCAGGGAGAGAAGAAAAGGGATAGAGGGAGAATGGGAAAAAATTGCGGAAAAGAGAAAAATGAGAGTATTTCAGCGAATATGCAAAAAGAGCAGAAATCGAGAGCCGTTGGTAGATATACCGACAAAAATTTCACCCGCCTTCGAAACGTTTCACGTAAAACATCATTATATTTTCTCCACACAAAGGCGCGCCTTTTAATTAATCAAATCCAGTTTGATATCGGATATCAAAGGGGCGTTTTCATTTCCCTAGCGTGTTATCCCCGTGTTTGGTTTCATGGCCGCGAATTTTCACTAACACTCTGGTATTCCGTTCGTTCTCGCTCGAGCTCGCGACCGAGGCCAGCTGGGAGACGATCCTCCGCGTAAATTCTAATTCAAATAAAAATCGTCAACATAAATTTTCATACGGCCCCGAAAGGATTACCGTCTCGGGAGCGACGCGTAATGTTAGCTAAACATTAACACTAGACGAAGAGCGAGGAATGGTAGAGGAGGAGCGAGAGATCTTAACAAATTAATTTATATTCCGTGGCGACGACAATTTTACGCTCTCTCCACGGTGCATCGTCGTCGTCGTCGTCGGTACTCTACGTCTCGGAGGAATACTTTGACGCGAGAATACGCTTGTAACATTCTCTGGCCTCGGTCGTATTCCTATTCCGTCGTAAAAAAAAAAAAGAAACGATTACTCGTAAAATATACGGAAAGGGCGAGAGAAGAATGTTTAACGAACAGACGTAGTTCTATCGCCGTACAGCCAGACACTTAATTCGCCGTAAATACGACTTCCTGATCGACGCAACTTTCTATTTGCGACAACAGCTAGTTGGTCATTATAACACGTGTTCCACCGCGACGAAAATTTCACGCGTCCAGTCCGGTTAACGCTCGTTATTGCGCCACCAACCGCGTAATATCTCAGATACGACTTTACAAACGTTACCATCCGTGTTTCCCGCGGCTGTCGTAAAGCGGGATTTCTCGTCCGCTTTATGATCCGATGATGGAACGTGGCGTTTCCCTTGGTCGGGGTAAAAGAGCGCAAACAAACGCCGAGAACGAACAGCGCGATTAAAACACCTGCGCCAATCGGTTGGCCGAGTCCCTCGGTGCACACGATATCGCTTCTCTTCGTAAGCCCTTTTTACGACGACGACGACCATCTCGACGCGCACAGCGGAGTGAGAAAGAGGGTGACTTCCGCAAAGTTGCTGGAAACGGAACGCAACCGGCTATAAAACTTTTCCGTGGAGTGTAACCGGTTAAGTTGCGCTTTGTAACGAGCAGAGCGACGGGAACGTAAGTCCGTGCTGTCGTAATTTACGCGGCGGAACGTCAAGGGGATGCGAACAAATTGCTGCTCGCTTCTCGTCAGACGCAGGTTCAAGGTCTTCCAGGAAAGGGTCCATCGTCCCTGTTAGGCATCGAAAACGATAGTAATAGGCTCGTTCTCCAGAAGAGTGGTTCGAAGGGGACGTTGTCGAAGGACGCGAAACGACGAGGTACACGCGTTATTACGTCTTCTATGAGAGTCAAATAACGGGGAAAGGGAGAATCGAGCAAGAGGGGGTTGGAGATCTGGAGGAGGCCGGAGCCGTAGCGGGCAATATGTTCCGAAATTGTTTTACTCCGGTCGGAGCAAAGAGAAGATAAAAATGTTCCGTCGTAGCTACGTCGCGCTGCTTCCTGCCCTGCAGAGCGCCGCGGAGTAACTTTTGCGGGATGTGATGTGGAAAATTGGATTCAAGTTTGGGTCGGAGCGTAGCCAGAAAGGGACAGCACGGCTCGACGGGACGGGGAGAGAAGGAGGATGGTGGCGCGCCGAGGAAAGGGGCGAAGAATGTAGGATATAGGTAAGAGGAAGATCGAGAGAAACGAAGAAGAAGAAGGGATACAGAAGCGGAAAGAGAAGAGAGTCTATGGAAGGAATAGAAGAGCCAGAAGGGCAAAGACATGAGAAAGAGGTTAGCTTCGGAGCAAGGACACGCTCCTTTTATTGTATCTTCGTCCTCTTACCCTTCCGACTTCCCTGCAACACCAACCCAGGTTCCTCCGACCCCTTCTCTGTTTTCTTCGTTTCGCTCTCTGTTTCGTGCGTCTTTCTATCTCGTTTTCGCCGATACACACGCGGCTCCTTGTTCCGTGTGAGCCACCGTATCCCCTGCACGTATACGTAAGAGACTACGCTTCATGGCTCGACCTTACTTCTCGTGTCTCGTCTACGATTTTCAACTCGACGAAGCGGTTCGACCGAGTAATTCCCTGGTGGCCGGAACCAGAATCTCTCCTTTTCCAGCTTCTCCGCCTCCGCGTACAGCTGCGCGTCTCCTCCACCATCGTCATCCAATGCACCAACGACGTTTCCAGACGCGTCTCTCCGCACCCTCTCCTTTCTTTCCTCTTTGTCTTGGCTCACACGCGTTTCCACTCCACGAGCATGTGCCGATGGTCTTGTTTTTGTCGTTAACCAGAGAAAAAGAGTCAGTGGGAACGTTAAAGATATTAATTGGGACAGAAATGGCTGCAAGCATTCTCGAACCGATCAGACATTCGTGGCTCGAACGACTGTCAGGCACAATTCTTCTGGTAATTTTTCTGAAATCGACCGCTCGCTCGCTGGGTCAGAGGAACTTGACGTTCCACTCCGTTGGAACGAAAGTAATTATTTTCCGATGCACCACGGACTCGCTTCGCGATCTCAACGTTCGACAAATTTTCCTCTCTCCCTCGGTTTCAGGAAAACGTCCTTAATTTGTACGACACTTTTTCCGGACGAGGGGACAGTCGATTCTCTCGTCGAACGATCTTGAAAATCACCAACCAGCTGGAAACCTAGCTACCAGTTTCTCCGAAGCGTCAATTAGACCCGATCAGGGATTGTTCAAGGTCAACGTTGTAGGACGAGATCGATAAACGACCGAGCCATATTAAGAACCATTTTCACTCTCGCTCTTTCTCTCATTGTCCATTGAGCCACCGATAAAAATAACTAGAGAATCTTTTTCAAAATCAACGTACGAATAATTGTCACTGTTTTTTTTTTTTTTTTTTTTTTTTATCGATCGTCGACAAAATAACCAACCGGATCCAAATATACACGAGTGATCGGTTAAAAAACGAGAGGGATAAAACGGTTACGGAAATTGACTGTTCGACGAGCGTGTATAACGAGCAACGCAGCTTCCCCGATTCGATGGCACTTAGTAACCGGTAAAAAAAACACCGATACGAGATGGTCAATAGCAGGATCGAATATTTTATTTAGAGGTACACGTGGCCCTGGCTCGAGTTTGAGTTATCGGGATACGTCTCCCGGTGTAATACACTGGCCGGGGACCGGAGAAGAATTTACTGACTGGCCGATAAAATAGCGATACGTCCAGCGGCCTGTAGATGGGACGTGCGACAAGCCGGTAACGGTGAGATCAATGGACCACAGAATTTTTCGAAACGTCGTTAAATCCCCCGTGTCAGCAGGGCTCCGGAATCGATTCTTCGGCTCCTAGCTCACGGCTATTTCTGGTATCGAGGATATCGAGCTCACCGTCCAGAGTAAGCGACTTAGCCGCCTATAAGCGGTGAAACGCATCGTCGTTTGATTTTCTTTTTGGCTAGCTTTCCAAGACCGTTGCCTCGATTTGGATTCTCCCCCAGCGATCCCAGCGATCCCAGCGATGTGAAATACCTCCCGGTTGGTACATCCCTTTATATATGTACTTTGACCGGAAAAGCTTAAATTTGAAACGGGGAATTTCGACGGTTTGGAATACTGAAAAATTGAGAATCGAAAGGTGACCGTTGAGAGATTAAAGTTAGGAATTGAAAGTTGGCGACTGGAAGGATTCTAATGCTTTCTAAAAATATTGCCAGAGTGCGCGTTGTTTCCACGGATTATCATTCGCGGCAAGGATCAGCCAAGTATAAACGTCGCGGTGGAGTCATATTCTCCTGAATGACGATCATTTGTCCCGCGTCGCACGGAGAAAGGCGAAGTAAAGGCGAAAGGTGCAATCTCGCTTGGCAAGCAAGAGGAGCTAATCTACCGACATAAAGCTGCTCCATAGAGTGAGAAACAGAGGTGCTTTAACGCGTACCGCAAATTATACCCTAACCAACAGAATCCGACGGTGGAACAGCGGCCAACCGAAGATGGAAGAATACTCGAGGAAATGAGGGGAAAAGAGAGGAAAAGAGGTTAAAAGAGATGAAAAGAGAAGAATAGACGAGGAGGGGTTTTGCACGCGACTCTTTCCACGGCAATCCGTAACTTCTCCATTCGACGCTAACAACCAACCAACACGAAGAGAGAGGCACGAAGCTCTTCACAGTCCGACTGCTCGACCTCTAATATCATCTCCTTCGTCCCTTCACTTTGGCCACCTTCTTCAAGAAAGTACGTTCCTCGCCCCGTATTCCTTTGGCCTCGTTCCGAAGTGCCGTTTCTCGAATAAACAGTCTCGACGGAGAGGGAGCTGTGGCTGCTAGCTGTGGGTGGTCGAGGAACGAGGGATGGAGAAAGAGGAGGGCGAAAACGACCAAGTCCTTTTCGAGGAGCCATGAGTAACGTGTGGTCTCGGTCTCCGTGGCCGCAGTAGCTTACTCGCTCTACAAACGTTCCTTGATGAGATTGACGTGAGTACCTGGAACTTGGTCTGCTTCTCGAGCAAGACTCCTCGAAAGTGTGGGTCGGTCGAGAGTCGTTCGGTCCTCGGTTAACGAACTAAATTTTCGCGAGACGTTGCCTTTAATGGTTCAAGGAACGTTTGCGGCCTTCCCGTATCACCCCCTACCCACGCTAACTATTCTCGCAAATTACTCGCGACCGTGCCCGGAGTCCGGTTAAACATCGGTCACGAATAAATACGCGATTTCCGAGTGTCGTCTTTTTTTCATCCTTGTATGCAGGCTCGTCGGATACGAATCGCGTTCGACGATATCTACGTCGAAAGACACCTGTTGCCAGCAGTCAGTCGACTAATTTCTCATCGCAAAATTATCCATTGAGAAGGCATCCACTCGTTCGAAATATTAATAACGCGCATTAAACAGATATAGGAACGGAACACGAGAAACTTAACGAATGCTCCACGTTCGCTCGACGGTGCCTTCAAAGCGATGCGAACCCAATCGAATTTTTACGCGTTGTAATAAATTGCAAGCTATTCCGAAGGCGCTTCCCTTAATGGCTAAGTCTTTAAGAGCAAAGCGCCTCTAAGTAGCCTTCCGATAATTACTGTTTGCAGGGAAATTCGAGTGACGGTGGAAAAAGTGGGATATATCGACGATGTGGACCAATTGGGGATCGATAAATGGAACCTCTGTATGGATTAGGATCCATATACATTTTAATAGACAGGAGTGAAACGATATAAAAAATTCACTTCTCCTCGTACCGTCATTGGGTCATTAGTAGGTGGTTTAACCTCTTCGTTAGAACCGGAAGGTAACATAGACGTCGCGAGATTAGGACGGCCGCAAGTACATAGTCGGTCAAAGGAATTAAAGAAAAACGTTGGGTTAATTGAAAAAGTTTTCCGCGTGGATAGAAGATAGACTAGGCTCCCGGAGGTTCGCGAGCAAACAGGAGGTGAATGTTTAAACTAGGACGAACGGGAAGGAATTACATTTAAATTAGATTACAGGTACCGTAAATATTGGAATTCTACTCTAGCCGGCAGTCGGAATCGTATTACAAAATATGAATAAATATTTCTGCCTCGATATTATACCGTCCTACCTTCTTGCGACTGGAAACTCCCTTTGCTTCCGGTTAATTTCGTTGATACCATCCGCTTGTTACGCGCTATTCGTACTCATCCGCAGCCACGGCAGAAGAGAACGCACTCGAATCCGGAATTTAATTAGCTTAATTAAATCCTTGAATTAAAATCACGATGAAAGAATGCGGTTGAACTGCGATTTGGTTGGTAAAATATGTAGCCAGATTTTGCCGAAAACATAAACTCGAGCCAATGTTGAGTGCATTCAAACACGAGGCTTTTTAAAGAGAGCCTTCGTCGAACAACGAAAAATACAGGAAATTTTTAAAAAAATGATCGAGACCGGGGGATGCTGGAAACCAAAAAACGGGCATCGCAGCGCGAACGCCTGTTCATCGAACGGCAGCTCTTTTTCGCGAATTTCAACCACTCGTTCACGAATTTCAGACGTTTCCCTGGTGGAAAATATCGATGCCATAAAATATCATAACGATAGGAGGAAAAGAAAAAAGGATTTCGAACGCTTGCGGTTGAAAACGGCTTGCACGGAAATGTTAAACAAAAAGAAACAGTTTTTGACGTTTCCACAAAATTCCTAAAAATTCTTTTCTGCTTCGTCTGGCTAAATAACGCAAACTAATTACCAAAAAAAAAAAAAAAAAAAAAAAAAAAAAAA
>SMSQ01026303.1:307104-337625 GCA_019453375.1 Ctenoplectra terminalis | reverse complement strand
CTTCATACATCAGGTTTCCACCCCATTCGTTTATTCTCTTTTCGTCGACGCAGCAGCGAACGCAAGTGGGCCAGAATTGCATGACCTATCTACGTTCACGAGCAACAGACAGCCGAATCCTATTCCATTTGACCTGTTCTCGTGGTCTAACCCGAGCGGGTGAAAGCAACCCTCCCAGAGGGAGGCTCGATGCAAGGAAAGGAGCGGGTCGCGTTCATGATTCAATCAACGAAGTTAAAGCGAGCGCGAAATAACGCGGCATAAACTCACGGCAAGCCCTCTTTTCATGCCCTCGAACGCGTTACACGGAACGCACCACCCTTCCCTCGAATTCCATTCATACAAGCGTTACGCTTGCGTTCCAACGCATCGATCGAGCGAAAGGTGTTTTAATGTGTTCTATGTCACGTGTGTCGTCATTGGGGCATGCTAAATTTTCAAGAAATTTTATATAAGTAAATAAAAATCATACCTAAATAAATTGATTTATTGCGCAAACGAAAGAACCCAAATAATTGCGAGGTAAATGAAAGATTACACGTTTAGGAACTATTAAATTTCTTGGATGGACCATGGTATTCGCAAAGATTGTGTTTAACAAAAGAATAATTTAAAAAAATATTTTCTATGGCAACAAGTATCGTGGAGAAACGGGTTCACGTTTCTACGGTATTTCGAACGTTTAATGGGCTCTTGAACTCCCCGAACAACGGCGGAGGATCGCTAAAGACACGAGGCTAACGATATTTCTCTGTTACTTTGGCTATATTTTTACAAAAAATATCTCACCGGTGAGGATCGCTTAAAGACGCAATTTAATCCGGAACTTTACATTCCATTACGCCGAAGAAAAAGTGCCGTATCGTCGGGAGTACGTCCCTCTCTGGAGCGTGCTTCTTCTCTTCT
The DNA here is from genome assembly GCA_019453375.1 of Ctenoplectra terminalis. Lineage (NCBI taxonomy): Eukaryota > Metazoa > Arthropoda > Insecta > Hymenoptera > Apidae > Ctenoplectra > Ctenoplectra terminalis. The sequence goes on along the minus strand of SMSQ01026303.1, from coordinate 336,719 downwards.
CCTCCTCATCCCGTCTACGGTTCGAATCGCTTTTTAAAAAGCTTCCTGTCCGTCCGGAGAGATTGCTCCGTAGAAAGTTCGCCTTTGAAGCAGATCCCGTCCAACTTTCATCGCAACCGACCGCTCTAGTCATCGGTAAATATTATCGTTCAACCAAGCACGCTGCTAACGGAAAATGTGAGTTCTCCTCTAGCTCTAAACGCTAAAATTTTCGACCACTCAAAAACAACGACGATCGGACCCGGTTTCCCGGACAAGCAAGAAATTTTATTTCTTTCCGCGAAACGAAGTTTCGACTCTCGACGTCCATCGACCAACCGTTTCGTTTAGCGACCAGTCGCTTTCCGAGTATAAAAGCTCGCAGAACATCAAGGAAAGAGAAAAAGAACGACGACCCGATGAAAACCGCAACGACCGAGAAAACACGCGTATTTTCTCCCCGACCCGTTCATTCCCCGCCACCCTCCGACAAACTGTTGGTCATTCCGAAGGAATCTACGTCGCGCATGGACTTTTCCATGGAATAATGTTTCGCGACGCATATTGCGGCCGCAACCGCGCAAACTTTGTCAAGTAAATATTTAACGCAATCTGGCGCAAGTACGAAACAATCCCTCGTTGAAACAGGATTTGGTTGTGGGTGAAAGGACCGCGAGAGTCTATTCCGATGGATCAGCGACTTTCACAATCGAAGGCGAACGCTTTAATGTTTACAGGGAATCGAATCAAAGGATCACGGAAGAAAACTTGGGTAAGATTCATCAACGTGCTCGGACCGAGCGTAATTGCAAATCTCACCAAGATTCCGACGAAATTTCGCGAGCAACTCCTAAAATGTTGTTCGTTGTAGAAAAGGAAGGAATAAAAACGCGACACAGCGAATATGAAAGAAACACTGTTTGGTTGGATATCTCTATAGTATTCGAGAATCGCTACGATCACGACGTCGACTTATCCAGCCGCTTATCTCCCGAAGTACGAGTGAACCGCGACGCGTTTATCGTCTCCCTTGTATCTTTATGCATCCATCCCGCGTTTCTCACGCTACTTGGGCAACCATGCGAGAATTCGCAACGTCGAAAGAGGCCAAAACCAGCGAAGGGAAAACTAAGACGCGAGCGCAGAGAAGCGAACATCGAGTCCCGTTTAATTCGTCGACGTTAGACGCGATCCATCTTTGTTGTCGTCGCTGCCGTCACTGACGCATCCTCCTTCTTTAACCGGTACTCGTCTCCAACGAGTTGCATTCGGTGCATTCGAGTACAGCGCCGGTTCCTTGGGACCGTAACCACCAGCTGTGAACGCAGCTGCAACCGTAGCAACCGCCTTCTCGTCCTAGTAAAGCCTCGACGTTCTTCGTTGTTCCCTTCGCTGTTGGTGCGAGCCGAAGCCAGTTGACGCAGTTGGTAACTTGGCCACCTGGGAAATACCGAGTAATGCCCGCAAAGCTGGTTTTCTCTCTTGTTTCCTTTCTTCTTCTCCTCTTGCTCCTCCTTGCTCCTTGCTCCTTCTTACTTCTTCCTTTTCCTTCTTAAGTTCCTACTGGTTTTTCTCAAGTTTGTCTTTTTCTCGTAACACTGTCTGTCTTTCATCATGGCTACTAGTTCCACGTTTTCGATCTTTCTTTCGAGCAAAGAGAGAGGTCTTGGAGCGAGAAGCAAACAGAGGGCTCGAGCATCCGCGAAAATTGCCCAGACTTCTGTCTGGTGCTCTATAATCAGAATTACGAACACGCGCCTTGCCCGGACGTTGATGATTTAATTTATCGACTGGCAGCAAGAATAAAAAGGCTTCGTGATTGGCTATTGTCGAAACACCACGTCGAAATTCGCTTCAAGTTGGATCGCTCCGTTGTTTCAGCCGACGCTCCAGGAAAATCCTGCAGTGGACGGCCGCAACGAAACTTTGGAGCCCATGTTCGACCAAGATCTGCTTAACGTTTCGCCAAGTTTCGTGCTCGGTGTATGCTCCGAAAGAATGTCTCTAAGTGGTGCAATGGTGTGCGTGTCGTGAACTTTATACTTTTCTCGTTTCATCCTGCGTTTTATGAAACATGGACCCCATCCTCGCCCTATCTTCTTTATTTCTTACACGAATCATCGTTTTAAGATTTTTAATGCCGTCGTCGTTAATCTCTTTTTTTCGACGCTCCTCGTTTCTTCTCCGCTTCTGCTCTTTTACTCGAGACCATAACGCCTTTGAATATTCTGTACGAACCGTATAGAATGAGCAAAGATGCGATGATCAAAAATGCGATGACATCGACAAGATTACGTTGATACCAAGCCATGTTCGCCGCTTGGCTCCTTAGGTATGGTGAATTATTGCCTCGAGCCACGTACTCTACCCACCATACTGCCGTTTCTAACGGGGTGGCAGGTCGATCTTTGAACGATTTTGCGAGTTTCTTGGAGTTTTCGCGATATCTGTAACAGAAATAAATCATGGCGAACAATATTAAATAAGAAAAACGTAATAAATAGTAGAAGGACTTATTTATAAAGTGTTAGTTCAACTTCTAACATTGTACTTAAAAATAAATTTAAAATACATTGAAATGATTTTTATTTCGACCGCTACCCTTAAAATCACAATCTCTTTCATCCCTTACGGCGACAACAGCTCTAAGATTAAACATTAACTAAATAAAGGACCTTGCAAAAAATTTACAAGATGAAACGACACGGTCGTGATGAACCGATCGCATCGCATTACACGGCCAAACGACTTTCCGTACATCCTTTGGCTCACATTTCCATGTACCACCCCAACAAATTATCGGTGACGCGGTGCGTTCGCTGTTTTTTCTAGCCTCAACTTTAACAACCATACCCGATACAATAGCCCGGGAACCGATGAATAATTCATGAAATATACCGATCGATCCGCTACTCGATATCGTGGCGAGCGGAAAAAGATGCCGCGGGATACTTTATAAATATCTCCGAGAGCTTTTAACGGTGCGCTTATCGCTCACCCGGAAACAACCCCAACCCCGTATCGATGACAACCCAGTGGAATGGTTTCACCGGAGAAAACATCGTCGTTGGTCGAGTCGAAACGCATGTCCATTCGAATCGAAACTCCACTCGTCCTGTCTGCGAGTCCAGAGTACACGGACGGTACTCGGGTTTGCTGATCGAGAAAGAGAGACGAGTAGACGTAAAAAAAAAAGAAAAAAATACAACGATGGTGTAAAACAGGGGACGAAGAGGAATAACAGAGGCCAGAGGAATGCAGAGAACAGGGAAAAGGGGTTGGACGGGGGAGAGGGTTGCGCGTTCGCAACCAGCCTCGACGACCCGGAGCACACAATTTACCAATCGGTACTCTCCATTATTCGTGTTTACAGCTACAGGCCGCGAATCAACCTGGTCCCCCTGTTATTTGCCTTGGTCAAATTCAGTCGCAGCCCTGCGGTGGTTTTGAATTAACCATCAATTTTAAGCGCGTTCGACGTCCCTTCCATCAACGCTGCCCTCGCTCCGTCCGCCATTGGGGAGAGACTACGATGTTTCGAAGGGTGTCGAGACAGACGTTGCGCCAAGGGAATTAATTTGTTGCCGGGAGAGTAGGACTGTTCATAGGGTGGGAGGGATGAACGGAAACAGGCGACAAACTGGAAAAAGGACACAGCCTAGAGACACGTTCGCTACGCGTCGTTTAATTCGACGGGGACGCGATAATCGGCGATCGATGATTTGCTGGCGGCTCAGTGTCACTTCCTTGTCAGTGACAACGCAACGACGCGCGATCGGTAGCTGTTAAAAATGTATCGGAAGCAATATTTATCGAGATATTACCGTTTCAGCTTTATTCCATGCGTCCGGGAGAAAAAATGCTCGACATAAGTACAGTAAATTGAACAAATGGAATTAAAGCATGATCGCGTCCTTCCTTTATTTAGTCCGACGAGTAATTGATCGTAGATCCCAACGATTCCTCGCACGGAGGAATCAGGGACAGTTCGAAGGGGATGGGCGGAACGTTATCGGAAAACGGGCGAAATTATTTAGCCGGGAAAGTCTGAAGGCAGATGTCGCGAAAGTTACGCGAGGAACCATTTCTATCCCCATTTCTGAGGCCGACTCGTATCTCCGGGGGATCATAATTCCCGCGATATCTCGGATCGTTGTCGCTCGAGCTCGAGCGGTCCCGACACGTTACGAACTTACTTTCCTACTTGTAACGTTATCGCTGGGACTCGGGGAGCCCTGTGCTCTCGCTCGTTCTATCCCGATGCAACTTCCCAGGGCCGAAAACTCGTGCACCCGCAACTCATTCGCACGGGCCACCCTGCGCGAACTGAATTACTCGGTTAGGGAGTTCTAATTGCAAACGGAGAAAGAAAGATATTTCCCCGTGTTCTACTAGCGGGGAACGCGCCAGCCGTTGTCCTACCTCCGGTTGAATTACATTGTTCCATCCTATCCATGCCTGACACAGGGAAATACGTGAAATTCAGCCCGAAGCTTGCGAGAGATTCAAACGTTTACAAGTATCAGTAGATGCGACTGTTTTCCACGAGCACGTGTTGATTTCTCTATCTTCAAAACCGGATAAGTTAACACGAATGAGTTACCAACGATGCGCCAAAATAATACGAGCGCAAAGTTAAGGGATGATACTTGGAGCGTACGAATTAAACGGGTAGAAGATAAAAAAAAATTGTCTGCTACCAGCAATCAGCGTTGCATTCTAATTAACCGTGTATAAATCGCGGAAGGAGATAGATACGAGCAAGGGAAAGGAAAAAAAAAGCAGTTAATTTCATCCGGGGTTTACTAACGTATTCACGATGTGACTACATGCGAAAGCAGCATAAAACAGGGGTTGCTCGACCGCGGCGGAAAATTCGCTGTTGGCGAGAAGCGAGAAAGGTGCGGAGGCGCATTATAAATGAGACTTCCGGTTATCGAGATCTCAACACGGTTCTTTGCCGGTTACAAATTTCCAGGAACGAGTTACGAATACACACCGGTTACGAGTGTCGCGTGTTGCTGAATATGCAGCAGGGCACGCGNTACAGAAATTAAATTTTGCACGCACTGTCTGATCAGGAATAAAAGGTAGGACGAACACATCTGCGCTTAGACGCGTACTTTCGAGACGCGTAGCTCGTCGGACGAGGAAAGAGCGAGTGAAACCTCCGATGAAATAGCCCTCAGGCACCAAGCTCCGATCCAATTAGATTTTTAATAAAAGTTTACCCATCCCGCCGCTCTGACTCGCGAGTCACGTACCAGTTCGCGTCCCTATGGGCTGAGAAAAAGATTAACTGTTTCCCAGGGTAACCAACCTTTTGACACCGAGTCGCAGGATGCCTTACCGTCAGTGGCGTACTTAAGGGCTGCCGTGCCTGTCTCTTGTTTAAAAACATACGCGAAAAAAAATCCGAAATTTCCTATTCGAATATCTTGGTTCGTTCCCTCAAACATTTCCACCGCGAACGGTGGTGCTTCATTGAGTATCAAATCGATCGCAAATATTTGGATGGCCCTATTACTAACGTTGAACTGCAATTTGTGGTACGCGGAAGTAACTTACCGATCGTTCTAATTATGATTTCTGACCAATCAGAGAGTAACGAATATTCCGAGTTCCTGTAATTCAAACATTCCGGTACTATTTTACTCTTCCTAATTATCGTGGCAGTTGTAACATTAAAAATTCGACGATTTTAATGCAATTGTTACACTTACAAGAAATTCTCTCGGAAGGGTAAACTTGGAAAGTAAACAGGAAAGAAAAAGTTCACATTCCCCGAGTATAATTTCCCGACGGTGAAAACGAGGAACGAATCTGATTTCTCGAGCAGGACCACGATGTTCTTGTAATTTCGTGAATCACCGTCGCTCGATGAACGCGAGCTCCATTTGAAGCAATTCGGAATTGGTTTTTCACGATTTAAGTAAACGAGAGAGTCTGGAAAAGTCTGACCAGTGGAGATCTTTAGAACCAGAAGAACGATTCCCCGAAGACGCGTTCAGGGCGATTAACTCTTCCAAATACGTATTTCGAGTTCGAAAGGTGGGCGGGACCGTTGGCAACCAGCGTAGTTGCATAAAGTCGTGCCCGTCTGTGGCAACGACTCTAAATTATCGCGTAGAGGCGAGGCGGAGACGTAAAATCTACGTATTCGTACTTGCTCGCCCTCGCGGTACCAAAATTTCTTGGCAGATTTCGAGCAATAAGACCGGAAAAATACTCGGGTGAAACGTGCACAGGAAAATATACGAGTTGTTGGCTGGAAATAATCTACCACGGAGAGAGAGACGGAGGGAATAACGTAGGATTACCGGCTCGATTTTATCGTCGGCGTCAATTAATCAGATTTCTACGAAAACGTTTCGTATTAATTTTGTACGGAAGGATAAAGGAGTGGATAGTATTGTTAGATTTTTAAAGGCACGAATTTACGAGACACGGAAATCGCTCGCATCCCGATATTTCAGTTTTCAATGATATTTATGCTTCCGCCGTGTCTACGACGAGCACACGCAGTGCGCCCAGACAGCGAACAAAACTGTTCATCCGTTCGGCCCAACTTTTGATCGAATCGGTGATATTACGGCTTCTGATTACGGAAAGATCGACAGGGGAACAAACGTTTCTCGAAGTAATTACGGTAAGTAGAAACATGGTTCGAGAGTACTTTCAACCTGTGAGATAAAAATTACAGCCGAACAATGTTGGTTTTAATAACAGCCGAACCGTTTAATGCCCACCTTTTTTTCGATTTTGCTGATTCTGTCGATCCACGACTCCTCCCTCGAGTCTCGGCCCATATCTAACCATATAAAATCAAGATTGCCGCGCGTCAGATCGATTGAAATTCACTCCGTCATCGCTAACTTAGCTTGATTAAAGCGAACCAGAAGCTTCTCCTTTTTCTCCCTGACTCTGACTCCCTATCGACCTCCGCGATTCGTCGCTATATCACCGTAATAATATCGAGCTAGCGTAACGTATCATCGAACCGATCACTGCGAGAACCGATAATTCCTCGTTTCGTGCTTCCGCCATGACAGCGATCTGATTTCGATACAGCAGCACAGCGTATCAGTCCCTTGAAGAATGTGTCTCGCGAAAATGAAACACCTTATACAGAACGCTACGGTATTCGTATGCGCGCACAGACACGTGAAACTGGCGCATCCAAGCACGTGTACGCGTGGATATATAGGTGTATGTGTATGTATATACATAAAACCCCGATCTCGTTCCCCAGAGGCTTCTCCTTCGTCGGGTGCTAGGCGGTGGTTGGGAAAATCCAATCGCTTCCCGACGATATACGTCTTTGTAACTCGATAAGTCGCCCGGGTAATGCGGAGACAGGGTGGTCTTGGGAAGAAAATTTCGACGTCCAGCATAAACGACAGAGGGTGCAGACGAACGGGGCGAATGATAAAACCGGATCAAAATCTGGAAATCTTATCCTTTCCTTGGGATAGTCGGATGCATTTCTTCAAAGACCAAGTCAGACGGTGATTTTATACCTTTCGTGCAGCGAACGGAGCTTTCGATTGTTTTGCTAAAACTTTGGGAATTTTCTTTAAATAAAATAGTTGAATCTGTAAATAAACCGATTGAAGATATAAAATTTCTGTTTTTTAAAACATCGGTCTGAAACGAAAGTATTCTATGAGAAAAAAAAAAAAAAAAAAAAAAAAAAGATAGAACGAAAAAGAACCACGCTACGAGACAAGATCAAAGTCTTGATACTGGGCATTGCAAAAAGAGTGCAAGTCTCTTTAATAAAGTAATTCTTGGGACGATTTCAAGAAAATTTTTCCTTACCAGATATGTCGTATTCGATTTTAATAAATTTAATTAAACTTATCGATTCGTTTTAAAATTTGTCCCTTAAATTAAGACAGTAAAAGATCTCGAGGAAATATTACATAAATCATAGATTCACATTTTATTCTGTCCTTAATATCGAGATAACGTTCGATTATTGAAGGGGTGCGGGTATGTTGATGTTAGATTGATAGACGCGAACGTCTACATTAAGGCGGTTTCTAAATGCGGCTTTCGTGTACATCGAACCGAATGTATTATTCAAACACTTGTACCGGTACACGTAACTTAAATAATGAAATTCAACGGATTCGAGAAAGCCGGGTTTTTGCCCCCAAGACTCGTTGTAACTCCACAACGGAATATATTCCCGGTAAATACAATATCAAAGACGCGAAAGTTCCATTTGCGAATAAGCAACTTTTTAATCCGACGTGGGTGCAGTCAGGAGTAACGATACTTCGAACTTTGTCCGTGAATCGTCGATAACTTTCAAATTTTCAGAGAATCCAGTCCCTTTGACGTAAAACTAATATCGCGGATCCTAAAATTTTACACCTCGTTGAGGAACGTGTAATTTCCTTCGAAAGATGAAGATTCCTCGCAATTACATGGCATTATACGCGATCCTCGAATCCGCTCTTTCATTCTGTACAACAAACTCGTCGAGTCTATTCATCGTTAATGTAGTTCTTGAGATTGGAGGAGGTATTCTTTGACACCGTCGGGAAGAGACGCGAATTATTTAGACCGTTCAATGGTCGACGGGGATCGTAATTCCTTTACAACCCCCCTCCGGTTTTCAGAAACATCAATCAGAACGAAAGTATCGGTACTCTTCTGTTACTCTCAGTCTATCGAACGTTTCCCCATTCATCAAAGCAGCAGAAACTGCACACCGAGATGGCTGTTACCCGCGGCAAGCGTCCAATTACTTTCTCGTCCGGAGACGTTCCACGCGTCATTACGCAGCGTCTCCGGCCTTGTTCATTTCCAGCCTTTCTCGACCCTCTTTTCTCTACTCCCGCACACAATCTTCTATCTTTCGACCGCTTTTTCCTTCTTCTCCACTCTGCTCCTACCCTACTCGCTCGACCATTACGCGTCCCTTACGAGCGAGCAGGTGCGGCGAAGCACTCGTCGAAGCCACAGAGCCTCGCAAAGAAGAAGATACCCTCCCTTTTGCGCACGAGGAATAAGAATCCCCTGCTACATCTTGCCTCTCGAATAAATCCGAGCGAAAGGACGCTCGGCGAACGAGCCACGGGAACGGATGGCATTCGTGTCGGTCGAACCGAGCCAAGGAACTAAAACTCGTCGAACGAAAGGGTTACGCTCGGTGGAGAATAAGAACGAGAACAACAGGGCAATAAAATGGACGAGGTAAGGTGAGAGGGTGAAAAGGCGGGAGGAAGGGTGAACAGGGAAGGAAGAGTAAACGGAATAAGATAGTCGGAGGGAGGGTGAACCAAGCGAAAAACCGGAGGACAAAGCAACGATAGAAGAACGAGAAGACTAGAAAGAGGTGAGGGGGTGAAAAGGAAAGGAGAGCGAGTCGGGTGTCGGGCTAACTTGACGACGAAGCTGCACTATGTTATCCCTCAGCCGTAACCGAAGAAGAAGCGGAGGAACAGGGGCGTGCCTCGTACCTCCTTACAAACTGTCGAAACTTTGACTACCACCCTCCCATCCCCTTCGGACTACTGGCTTTACGTGGCTGCTTGCTCGCTTCGCCACACACACACACTCTTAGACACAAGTACACTGTCTCGTTTGACTGTGGAATACATGTTCATGTGTGCGTGTCGGTACTATTTTGAAGAGCATACGGTATCCTTAAACGATGCCTATGAGACGTCTCCGTACGAACAGTTGGACGACGAATTCGGTAGTGTCGTCTAATACCAACCCTCAACTTCGTTCATCAACGGAAGAAACTAAAGGGAGAAGAAGAAAAGGATGGGCGCAGCTGGTGACGCGAGAACACGTGATTAAACACGACTTTGTGGCACTTCTTCTTTGGCCGGGGAAATTAACGAGGGAACGCGAACCCAAAGTAGCTACGCTAATTATACAAAAAAACGTGTTTCATAGACCGTAATTTGAGACGGATAGAGAAGAACTTTTTTTCGGAAAATGTCGACAAAGTATGGAGAACGTATAATTGTAGGGAGAGGATGGAAACGCGAGCTACGAGGGAAGAACACCAAAGTGTCTCCGAGGCTCGATAAATTGGACCAAATTTCCGCGACATTTATGTCCAACCTAAGACCCCTGGAATCGTTACCATCGTACGGTTTTCCTAGAAGTACAAGCTGAATATGATCGTCCTGGTGCACGATGGCGAGAAAAGGGGATAGAGTGGAGAAAGGGGATGGAAAGCATCGCCAACGTCGACTACATCAGTGGCGGTGTATGCCGTTTGATCTCAACTGGAATAGCTGTAAGTCGAAGTTGGCTTACAAGCGCAATCATGCGCCGAGATCTTTGGGAATCGAATGGCCACTTCGCGACGCCTCGCGGGATCCAGGAGGAGAACAGGAAATCGAACAAGCTGCACCTCGGTGACACGGGTCACGAGCCTCCCTTACCATTCTCCATCTTTCTCTTTCGAGAAGTCGTGAACCACAGACGATAATATAACTTCGGTTATAGCGTTTTAAGATCGCATCGATCAACCGGAGTACCAAACGATGAAGCTTCACGACCGACGAACAGAATCTATGGGCGGTTAGTTTGACTCTGTCGACCCCACAATTTCACGATCCTAGTCAGACTTTATTGGCTCGATGGACGTTTAAACGGATTCCAAGGCATCGCGGCACGATTCCCGACGATAACGTATCCCTTTCGTCGTTTCTATCGAGGTTATCGTCTAATAACAACTCTATCGCGTTTATCCGCGACGACTTTCTTACTTTGGACCAGCCTAGAGCGCAAAAACTAGAGGAATAAATCAACGAGAAGTGGTGATTACGCGAACGCTATGGCAGCCAGCACGGCACGACAACGAGCAACCCCGGCTAACGCTGTTCTCAAATCGTTCGTTAATTTTATATCACTCGCGCATGAGACGTTGCACTTAACGATTGCATGGTAACACGCGAACCATGGCAGAACAACGATCGGTTAACGCCAGTTCTCGTCTCGCATTTCACCGTGTCGTTATCTCCGGGACTCGTTCCACGCGACGAGCATATCCGATCGACCAGTCGTGTGTCGGACGATCGCTTAATCGAAAGATAAATGTTGGACGGACCGTGAATTTGCATCGCGACGCTGAAAACTGTGGTCAACGAAACACCAGGGACAGCAAAATCTCGTAACGAGTTTGAAATTCTTCGAGCACGTCGAAGCAAAGTGACGCGTTCGATGCTCGACCAACCGACGAATCGACGGATCGAGGAACGCGTGGCCAATTGTCAGACAACCGATTATGCGCTCCTATATTTCGATCACGTAACCATGCCATGCAAATCGCGATAATCCAATTACGCGACTCGAATCTATTTATTAATTAATATTCAAGGCGTTACGTAACGAGGATACAATCGCACCTGCATTGTCATCGCGTAGGAGAGCAACTACCCCTTTCCTGTTTCATCTCCTCCCCTTCTGTCGAAAGTCCAAGACGGCGGGCTCGTAAATCCAAGCTGTCGTAATTACCAGGACAGTAGCGAGCTACGTCGAACGCGACGCTGCCAACGCTTTCATATCCGTTTTGATTTATTAAGCCGCTTTCATCGTTCGAGACTCGCGTGCCGGGCGCATCGTAATTAAATCACCATTCGTGGCCCACCGAATTGCCATTTTCTTCTTCAAAAACTGACGCGAACTTCTTCGATTTCTTTCTTTCTCAAAGCTCGAGGAAACGTTTCTATTTCATTCGTTCAACCATCGTTGTATACGCAACGTTGAATCACGATCAATTTCGTAACATCGGCCTGATCAAATTACGTCACCGCAAACAATCCAGATTTGCTATTCCATCAAACCACCCCCACCGAGAAAGAGAGTACACACCGAGACAAAGTACGTCGTTATCTCGTTCCATTCTGCATCGAATGGGAACGCTTGCTGGAAAAATTATCCAAAGACGAGGCAAACCGGTCAGCCTCGTTCTCCCCGCGTCAAAACGCGTCGCAGGTGCACGCCGGGACAGCCGCAAACGGTTGAAAAATTCAACAGCGGCCAATTATCCGGATGCGGAAAGCGCGGCCGGTGTGACGCTTGGCCCGTGCGGTTAACAAGTTATCCGCGGGACCAGCATTGAATAATGTAGAATTTAATTTCGACCGAGTTCCCCCGTCGTCATCGAGACAGCGGCGCCGGCGTTGATTCGCGCCGTGAAACATTTAGCGGCCGTGAAATTTCCCATGCGACCGACCGGATACGGCCTGGCTGCACGACCAGCCGAGTATTTGTCGATGGACGAGAACCATCCGGAGAACACGTCCGCTCTTTCCGCAATTCGTGCCTCGAATTTAGGACCGGTCGAGCAACGACGTGGAGAAAGGGAGAAAAAATGGGATGCCTGGCGGCCAAGGGTGGCCCGGTGGAGACAGAGGAGGAGGTGTGGGAAGCAAACGTAGCAGGGTGCAAGAAGAGACGGGAAGAGTGGAAAAACGGCAGTGAACCGAGTTACGGATTAACGGGGCGACTATGCTGCAACGACGATGCACTTCCCGGATATCCGAGCGTCCGGACGCCTCGTGAGATATTCAACGGACCGAATATCCGACCAGATTATACGATTTTCCTTTTTGTCACGATACCCTTCCTATGCTACGTCTATCTTTGCGTGTTCTTTTGTTTCCTTTGTTCCTTTTTCTTTTTCTCCGATCCTTCTTTTTTTCTACACATCGATGCGTCGAGGTATCACGGTCAACAGTGGACACGCGAAGCTCGGCATAACCGATACCTTCGGAAACTGGATTCGGGAGAGAGATTCATTCACGTATACGTATCACTGGTTCCGTATGAATCATTTATCAGAGAGGGAAAATGAGCGGACAGTATTCGACTTTCTCGCTATCACGATCAGCCGACCGTATCGTGTCACGGTAACATTGAATATTCGTATCGATAGTTCTGGTATTTGCGACGTTCTAAATTCATCGCATTGCTCGCCGGATATCCGTGACTCGTCGATCGAAAGACCTACCGGCAGAAGTGAGGCTAATTGCAAACGTTTAACACGTATTTACAGAATCATCTACGACCAATTGGCACTTTAAATCGCTAAATAATACTTCAAGGGAAACGTTCGATCGTGTGTCTACAAAATCTTAGCTTTTATCTGTGAAACTACACTTCTTTTTTTTTCTTTTTGGTACTGTAATGCAATAGAACTACATTGAAAGACAAACTAAAGGGAGAAACGTACCTGGTATTGTTGAATATTTCATCCAAGGCGTGCCTCAAGGTCTGTTCGCTCAGTTCGGTGAATTTCACGACTAAAGCAACGCCTCTAGCTTGAGCCGCGATCGCGTTCTGATATTGATCACCGTACAAAGGCATCAATACCATCGGAACTCCGCTCTGAACGCCCTCCGACAAGCCTAGTAGACCACCATGACCGAAGTAGCACTTAACATTTGGGTGATCTGCAAAAAAGAATAAAGACTGCTCGATCACACGCTCAAATTCAACCGGATTCTTTCGCGAACGAATCGATCGGGAAGGAAACTGAATCATTTCTCGTGGCTCTAAAAGTAGGGCGTTAAAACGGTGTCAAAATAAAATCGTGTATCCAGAGAAATCGATTCTCGATATTTAAAAACCATACCATACCATGCAGCTTGTCTGTGTTCGTCGCAAAAAAAAAAATTTCTTGTTCAAAACAAAAGAGAGTGACGTGTCTCTGTTCATAAATATCCAACGTTAAAATTCATTCTACCTCCACGTCAAGCATAAATAATTTTATACAGAAGAAAGAGGGTCCAGGGCGCCCCTGCGATACGGATGATTACGAAAGTTCGTAAATGGTATCAACATTTTGGCAAAAATATCGCTGAAACCTGTATAATAAAGGAGAGATCTGTGAGCCCCGGGGAAGCTCTCGACTTTAAATAAATCCCTGCGTCAAATATTCGGCTGAAAAATTCCTGTCGTCCGCGTTTATCGCGAGGAGTCAACCCCTCACCGAGGGAGGCTACCTCATCCCCGTCGCCATACAGGATTCCATACCTCCTCCGGCGTCGATCCTAATGTCAAATTCCATTACCACACGGCGCCTCCCTCTTCCTACTCTTCCCCTGCTCGTCCCCATGCGCCACCCCTTTCGGTCCCCTGACACACAAGCTACCCCCTCTCGATTTGGGTACAGATGTAGACGAGCTGTAGGAGTTACGTCGTCTGGTGGAACGTAAGGGCGGTTTAGAGGGGCGAAGGTTCGACTAGAGAACACCTCTAGAGGTTTCGCGTTCGATACATCGTCGCATCGGCGCGCGTCGATACGTGACAGAGGATATCTATCGAGACTGGCCTGAATTTTTGCAAGCGACATCGGGGAATGCGCCGGTTGGAGACGAGGAAAATCGGTCGGGCGTTCGCGCGATTTGCTCGAGATTTCCGTCAGCCGCGAGATACATTTTTACGGCATGCCTGTAACGAGGAAATAACGCGCCGGTATTTCCTCGACGATGCTCGCACTGTCTTTTACGAGCGTCGGGGAGCCCATCCCCCGGCGAGAATTGATATTTGGTCGTCTATGGGCAGAGGCAGTCGTAAGACGAAAGTAATGAGCGCAGCGAGCTGTTCCTCGCGATTCTATGCTCACCTGTCTGGGAAATCATCTACCGGACAGATTGAGCGACATGGATTATTTACAGAAACGAAGTTGAAGAATTTTTTTAAATACTTCACGAACATGAGCAATCTCTGTTTGTTTTAAATTAAATAAACTGAAATTAAAAATGAAATATACTAAATGGTAGTCCGAAGGAGCAGTAACGAATGGCCTACGACACGGTAGCTTACGATAAGCGTAGACCGTCGCAAACCATACCAAAGGAATGATAGAAGTCCTCCCTCTATAAACGCCAAATATATGATACGTTGAGAAGTTCGGCGCCACTCGGTTTATTCCAGAATAATTTTAACCGGTTCTGATACGAGCAATACCGTGGAACATGAAAAATGAATAATCTAGCCATCCTAACGTAGTTAGCTGAATCGTCGATTCGCCGATTCCCCAGAAGATAAGTCTACGAGGGAAATTGAATCGCGATCGATTGGTATTTGGAATTTCAGCAATGTATCACCAGGAAGCATCGAGTTAGCATGGCCGAGCTGTGCAACCGTCTGACCCGCCTAATCTAATAGAATCGTAAAAGTAACAAAGAAGTATATCCTATTTCTTAATGGATAGCAAAAGGAATAAAGTGGACCTCGATCGAACGATTCCACCTTTGCCCCTCGGGGTAATGCGATCCTCTGTTTCATCCCTGCCTTTATATCGTTAAATGCGATACTCGGGGGCATTGCGTGTCAACACATTCCCGTACCATTGATATCATTGCCTCTGAAGTCAATTACATTAGCGAGTCCTATGCGAATTGACAGGATCGATGGCAAACATGTCGCGGAACCGTTCCGCGATCTAAAACAACCTCTGCGTCGATGCATCGAATGGTCTAGATCTCGTTCGTTCGAACGATTCCTTCCAAATAAACCATTCGGATCCTCGATCGGATAAAACGGAAGAAAGTTTTCTGATACCAGCCTCCTGGTCGAAAATATAGCTAAATTTCCACGATACTTCAGCTTGATAGTTCCCCTATCTACTGTTACAAAGTTACCCGATAAAAGTGTAGTTACCGTGGTCAAGCGAGGAGGTTACGTGGCGCCAATTAAAGGACAGGGATTAACGATTTCCACGGTTTTATAAGAACAACCCTTAACGTAAGTTACGATCGGGCTCGTGCACCATTTCGCGTGCGCCGCTTAAAGCGTGCGAAGTAACAAGGAGCAAAGCATAGCCACCGATCTTATCGAGAGCACGAAGACCGAGAGGGATGACCACGGGAAAAGAGACGAAGGAAGCCGTACCGGGATACACCGGTCACGAAGCGAGATAATAAAATTAAAGCGATCGATCCCAGCCTCCGGTCGAATTACCGCTAGTTCTAGCTAGATTATCTGACCACTGAACCCGCGATGCAACCAGCCATGGAAAACTATGTCACAGCCTTAACGTTAATGTTTCCGTGAAAAATAACGTACGACACTGTGACAACGGATCGCCGATAACAAGTTGACAGCCGTGGTAAAAAACTCCCTACGTAGATTGTAAATCATTTCGGTAAACTGCTTCCTCGCACGAAAGTCGAGGCGCTTAAAGCGATGGTAGATAGAAATTGTATAACCTTTGAAATAAAACTTCGTTCGGAAGAAGCGTCGATTCAACGTAACCGTGTTCTACATTTGCAGAAAAGAGGAGTAACCGATGTTTCGTAACCAGTGCACGTCATCAACGACGCGTAACATCACGCGTAGCTTGCGTGTAAATTTACCGAAGACGACGAGTCTGGTAGAACTGATAGCAAAGCGGACAGGTAAATTGACCGATCACTGTATGCGCAACTGTTACATGTTCCGTGGAAAAAAAGACCGGTACTACACAATTTAAAATGCCCCTACGTATTATAATTTACCTCGCGAACTCAACGACAAACAAGTTATTTAATATACTCGGCATATTTAACACCGATTAAGTGTATCAATCGCAAAAGATTATCCAACGAAATATGACCGATGTAATTTTAGTTCGTAAGAAATTTCATAATCCACCAACAACGTCAGACGACCTGTGATTTCCTCTGTAACGGCACCAGCTTACGTGCGTGTATGCGTGTATGCGTGTATGCGTGTATGCGTGACCGCGTGGAAATCGATGCAACGAGGCTGACCACGTTACTACTTATGCTACTGATCAAGAGTTCCGCCATGGAAAAGAGTGAAAGAACCAACAGGAACAATGCGACACTGAGCTCTTTGCTAGAGGCTTTAACGGTGATTTATGTTGCCAGCAGGTCGTTAGCGAGTTGTCTAATTAATGTCATTTCCCTCGACAGCGGCCGAGAGCTGCGAAACTACTTAGTACCAGAGTTCCAGTGGTTCTATGCCTCGTCCTTGGCCAAGCAACCCGTCGAAAGAACGTTCTTGTCCGAACACCTGGTCGTGTATTCCAAACAGACTGTCCTTTAAACAGAAACCATCGTGTTTCTCTGAAGAAGTTACCCGATCCTATCCGTCAACCACTATAATTACCATTTCCTCGACGAATTGGTCGACCCAATAGTTGTTGCGTGCTAACGCGTGTTAAACATGAGAAAGTCGGAATACAAATTAGTACCAGGAATGTTCACCCTTGACAACGTTTTAACTACTTCCTTTGATGGTCACGATCGAAAAAATGACGATAGTGAAATATTTTACGAAACATTCCGTATCACGAAAAATCGGTAATCGCCAGAGAGAACGTTGTATTGAAAAATAGTGACGATGAATTGAATAAAGATAATTAATCGTACCATATCGAAACCATTGTCATCTTGTGCGCCGAAATAATTCTACGATCGAAAAATAATTTAATATTCGATGATCGATGGCCATACGTCGTTCCAACTATATACAAGGTGTCGTTATTATAGATCAGGTTTTTTCTCGTAAATAATAAGTATACGAAAAAATGGAGAAGGAAAAGGAAGAAGTTTTTTTATATTTTTAATATAAAACTCCTTCAGAAACGAACAACTATTAAAGAACTTAATTTTTATCTATAATATCCTAAACAATTTCACCAATAACTATTACCGTATTGAACCTAATAAACTACAATGACCGTACTCATTCGGTTAGACATGTTCCATTGTTTTACGCTTCATCTTATTCCTCAAGGTTTACGAGAAAAAACTAATGGTCAATAATAACGCGAACACCCTATACATATATAGGTATCGCTGATGCCATATCATTTCGAGGCAATGAAAGCTCCTCGACTATGCAAACCGTTTTGAAAGTTTCAAAACTATTTGACGTTCCGCATGGCACCGCTACGGCAAATATCGGTGCGCTATCCGAGCCGAAATCCGCTTTCGATATTTCGCTGCGATTTCCAAGGGCCATTTCGATTAGTTCCATGCAGCGGCAGAATTTCAATTTGGATCTCGAGTACCGATCGATACCTCGCGTCTTGTTTCGATCTACACGCCGTTGCAAAACCGCTACCAATACGAACAGTCTAACTAGTTGCGTAACAAGATGTTGACCTAAGGCCACAACTGTGCTCGTTAAATAAGAAACAGTATGCAAACTGCAAGAAAGACCGAGAAGAAAGAAGCGAGAGGATAAATAGAAGTATGGAAGGAAAGAGTACTCTGCATAAACGAGGATGGAACAAGAAATAAGTTCGTACGTGGTCACCCGCGTGTCTTTGATGAATCAAGCGACGGTCGTGACTTGCGTAATTCCGAGTCAAGGGGACAGTCTTGAACAATCAAAATCTTATAACTTTACGTTAAGAGTAAAAATGATAAATCGACGTTACGATTTACAAGACCGAAGTCTATCTTTAACCAATTATGAACTACACCGATAACAGGAACGTACTCGTGACATTTCTGGCATTAGTCTTTGCTTCAACTTTTAAGGCCAACACTGAACTTATTAAATTATTCATATCGCGACAAAACCATGGAACGAGTCGAAAATGCAAATTTACGTTCGCGGTAAAACGTGGAAGGAAGCAGACTCCTAGAAAGTGATTTGCGATTCATTAGCGAGGATACGTTTCAGGAACGACACGTATAAGTAATCTATCGGAGCATGCTCTCTTCGTTCAATCGAAACAATGATAAATCGTAGTTTATCTCATTCTACATACTCAACTCGTAACGAACGGTTCGTACATTGTTACGTAACCACGAAGCATCGTAAAGCTCTGCCTGGTAACGAGTTCCTCGTATGAAAACGTTTCTTTGCGTCGGAATAATATCAAAAGTACGGATTAACGTTCCACTTTGAGAGAAAGACTTTCACTTTGTTAATGCAATTCGTTAACATCGGAGACTGAAAGGAAAAAGAAGCTCAACGACATAACGAAATGGATTCGTCGAAAGATCCGAGCAATATATTTTAACTCTCATTGTGCAGTATTTTTGTAAAAGCAATGATGTAACGAAGAAAGCTATGAACGATATTGATATTCGCCATAATCGCAATGCGCAAACAAATATTTTTCAATCTCATACTGTTGTAAGCAGAGTCGAATTATCAAGAAACGGAGAAGCGTATCAATGAAGCGGATCACGGTTCTCGATTCCTGCGTATCAATAAAACGGGAACCGTGAACGTTCATATCGAACACGATACAATTCTACACGATTTGCGTAGATATCACCGAACCGAGACTGATTTTCATCTCTCTATTATCACGCAATAGGTTGCTCTGAGATACTCTTACAATATCGTAATACCACACGTGATCCTACCATGTCATTATCCATTTGAAACACTTGTTAATCTATTTAATTTTAACGAACGAACATGGTACTCACTTAATATGTCATACTGAGGTAGCCACTTTTGAACCATAATATTGCTCGATAACTCTGGCATGTCGTCCACTTCCCACTTCCAAATTACTTTCCTAGGAATGGAACCGAGTACTTTCAGCAACACGTTCAGCTTGTCTTGCGGTACGCTAGACATTTTAACCATCGAACCCAGATTGAAGTACAAAACTCCCTCGTGAGCTTCGTCCAGGAATTTGACGATGTTCTTCGGCAGAGGTTGTACTTTCGGCGAGATATGAATTCCACCTATTCCGATAACGTTAGGAGGGAACGATATGGCACCGTGAAGAGTGTAATGAGTGTTAACCATCATCAATGATGCATTATTACTAATCGAGTTTAAGTCCGGTATGCCTGGACCGTATACCTCTTCCACTATCGATTGATCGCGCCATTTGAACACCGTGTTGAATATCATGCTTACTACGATAGCATTTAACATGTTTTCCATTCTCTGCAAGAAATTCATCGGTCTTGGCAGTCGAGTAAACATTGCCGGTACATAGCTGGTCTCATGGGAGAATCCCAAATCGTCGATAGTCCACGGCATTAGCTGATGAGTAGATATTTGTATAAATGGTGCGTTGAATTTGTGTACAAGCGCCAAGAAACAGTTGGTATTGAAGTTCTCAACGAGCACCAGGTCGAACTTTTCTTTGGTGTCAACCAAGTGTTTAACATCTGGGTGTCTCAAGCCGATATTACAAGACAAAGTTGATGCTGTGTATAATAAGTACATCTCATTGAATACTCTAAAACAGGAGTCGTCGATACGGTGCAAATCAACTACGTTTACAAAGATACCGTACTTTTCAGTTCGCAGGTTAATATCCTTGTAATTTGGCATCGGTTCCATCGCGATCGCCTTCTCTGTTCTTGGGAAATGAGAAATCACTGTCAAATCATGACCACGTCGCCCTAATTCTTCGAGAAGCGGTTTGAACACGTCAAAGTGACTCTTTCCCAGATGAGCGAAGATTGCCAAGATTTTTAGTTTGCTCTTTGGCACGGTGGAATTGCTTGCACTCGAACATGATGATACAATCAGCAGAAGAAACAGAAGAACGGCTTGAATTTTAGTAATCCACATGATTCGACGTTTATGACTCGATAACTTTTAGTAGATAATCGGTACTCCAACGAACAGCGATTCGAAAAGTGACTATTTATCTATCTTCCCCTTCCGTCGATAGATCACTGAATCCACAGAGGCCACTGTGAGGTAACTATTGCATGGACACAGTTGCTTCTTTGGTAGGGATCCAAATTCGTTTCACCAATGACTAATAAAGAACTCACTGGTTCGTCAAGCTTCTGTCATAAATAATTTAAAACTTCTAGCTTCGCGTTAACTACTGCAACAATAATAGTTAAAAAAATTATTCGTTTTATGATTACATTTTCTTTTTCCTTGTATCGCACTATCGCATAGATATCCTATCTTTACCTTCTATTTGACATTGGAAAGATTGTAACTGCAAAAAATTTGTAATGCGATTTACTAATACTGATTTAAAAATAAAACACTACCGATATGACAACGAACAAAAAAGTAATATTAACGGACAGAATTAACGTCGTATGGTTCATACGCGCCTGGCGTTACATAATAGATCAGACTCGTGGTGCAATCGGTAACAACTATTCGCTATTCCGGGTTTAGAAGCTTAGAGGGGTTCGTAATACTACGGATTTAATACTAAGGGTTCTTGTTTTCATAAAAGAAACAATAGCATGCGTCTTCGGCGACGTTTTCCGATTACGCAAACACAATAAAAATTTCAAACTTTGTGCAAACTCTCGACGATTTACAACGTTACGCGAGAACGTTTACAGAAAAGCTTACCTTAACAAAATAAAATCGTTTCAAAACAATTTCGAAGTAGAGCGAGTGCTTATCGCGTATTCTACACCGCGGCGGTAGCCAACAAATTGACAAGGTTGTCGCAAACGAGCGATAATTTTTTCACAGCATATATATATATACACACATATATGTATATACTATTAGATGAGTAATAAACGCAACTAATAGCACTGAATATAGCAGTTCTCCAACACTTAACAATCGAACCACACAAACGCAAATAAAAGCTCAATGTTTAAGTACGACTGGTAAAACCAATCCATGCACGACTTGCCTCGACGATCTATTATTCTTAACTAGTCCTACCGACGCCACGTGTTCTGTTTACAGCGAGGTATTCGTAGAGACGGCCAATGAACGACAACCAAAAACAATCGTAACCTCGGGCCATGCTATAAAAATATCGATCGTACAAATTTTAAGTCGTCACACTATCCCGCGTAATTCAAAGTGCCGGTGTCGATTCCTGTAAATTTTATCTACGCGCAAATATGAACAATTAACCGGTACTCGAACATTAAGAGGTTCCATCGTTGTTAAGAATTTTCTCCTACGATTCCACCCCGTACACTTTACCGCAACAGCTATCCGGTCTCGTTTGTTCTACGTTCGCGACGCGAATAAATTCCCTGGAACGCAGAACAACAGGTAGAGGCTCGTTAAAATGTACCTCGTGGCTGATGGTTTTATTAAATTAGCGGCAAATGGTTTCTTCGTCGGTTCGATTTAAAGCGGGCAACAACACACGCCGGCTAGAATCGTGGGGCAAAGTAAAGCACGCGAAGGCCAGAGAAGACTCAACTCTCTTGATCCAACGGCAGTCTCTGTGCCTCTTCCTCGTCCATTTTATTTTTCTCTCGTTTCTTCAGCTTTCTCGCTCGACCGTATTACCTTGCAACGGCACTTTAGTTAATTACCTTGGAGCACGACGGAACCAGCCCTCCACCGTTCGTCCGCTCTCGATGCATATCCCTCTTTATTTCCTGCTTCCTTCGAGTGGTTTTCGATACTTTTCACTTTGTACTGTCCCCGATAATTCCGCTTCGCGGAGCACGATGCCAGACAAGTAAATAGGAGACACGAGGATCGTCGAAAGACGAAAGAAAAATATATACAGGGTGGTGAAAAAGAAAATGGATAGATGGTAGTCGTCAAATGGGGGAAAAAAACTCCTAATAAACGTGGCTCGGGAAGTTAACACTTTCAAAGTTACGAATTACTTTTCATTTCTATCAACCTTTACAGTTTTTAATCCTTTCTTTTACCATCTTGTATATCTATGGAGTTTTCTCCGCATTCCCAAAGATCCTGCCTTCTTCTCCCTCTCGAACCACTATCCTTTCAAAGACTCCCTTCCTTTAATTTTCCATTAGCTGTCCCACTTTCCACTTTCTTTGTTCCATCCTAGTGCCAATGTAAAGTAAATATCCTCGTTGTAAGACGGTTCACCGATAATCGGTCAAATGTTTGTACAGCTATTGCAAATTCGTAACTCGGAAAAATTCATCGAAATGCTGCAGCGATCCGTGGAAACAATTTCGATCGAAGGATCTTCTTTGACCTTGCGAGTAATCTCGTTTATTTTAGATTAAGCTTGGTTCCCGCGAATCGTCCCTTCGAAGTTTCCGGTATTTGTAATTTCACGCTCCCACGATAATTGTCACTCCGAGATGTTCAACGAAATCGACGCGATTACCTGCGCTCCTGATTTCAATTTCTAATTTCCCACGGTTACCAGGACAAAATAACGCCGTGACGGTCGAATATTTGCAATTAGCTAGATCGTTGACAGAGAATGACAAAAGCGCACGCTGCATGCCAACTGAATCCGCTACAGCGAACTCAAAATTCGCTGATGCGTGTGGCGACACAAAATTAAACGCGCAACGGGCACCAGAAACCGAGCCAGAAACTCGCAAACTCGACGAAATATTTCCCCGAATCTCCAAATTCCTGTATCGAAGACTTTTATCGTTTGAAAGAGCAACTGTATATCGTATCTTTCCCTTCCATCAATAATCTCCCACGAAAAATATAAATAAAACATCACGTAAATATTTTACATTTACCTCGGTAAGTAAATACGATTGTTAAAAAAAATAAAAAATAGAAATAACGACGACGAAACGAATCTGCCGCCTACGGAACAGGAACGTACACCAGTCTACGTAGCACAGTATTTATGAAGTCCCAGCAGCGAAGAAGCCCGCGCCATAAATTCCCCGTCGAAATCTCTTAATCCCTAGCACCCTCGGCGCAACCGGGATGGCCGATAACGAATCCAGCAAATCAAAATAAACGATACGGCACCACGAATATCCGTCGTGGAGCGTGGCGTGGAAATTGATGCCTACCGCTGTCGGCTCTGCGGCCGAGCCAAAACGCGATAAACCTCTCGGTTCAGTTTGTCCTTACAATACCCAAGTTTTCTAGAAACTTGGTGGCCGATGGTTGTTGTTGCCGTGGGTTCAAGAATGGAGAAAATTGCTCGCTCTCAAATGGACCAACGTTGCCGGAGGATGTAGGTAATTGGCTGGACTCCATCGTTTCTTCGTCGCATTCTCTCTTCTTCCGTCCTCTTATTTTTACTTCTTTTTTTTCTTCCTTTTTACTTTCTTCGTTCGACACATTCTCGAGAAGAGAAAATTGCGACGTACACCGAAAGAAACGGAAAGACGGGAGATAGTCGGGTAATTTTTAGCTACGCACCACAGTTACAAACAGTGAGAGTCCTAGCTACAGTCTCTCTGTTTGCGTTGTTTAATTCATGAATTCGCCAGCGGCAACCCCTCGGTTGCCAGGTGGGGAAGATCGTCTACAAATTACCGGGGCAAGAACGGCGCCAAAAGCCAGGCCACGGAACGTGCTAATCTACGAACGTTTCGCCGACTCGAAACAACCTTCTCCCCCCTCAAAAAAAAGAGGAATAAAAAATAAAAAAAAAAAAGGAATAAAAAAAATAAAAAACACTAAAGTATCGTGTTAATTCGACGCGCACGTTTCCGCGGTCTGCGTTCATAATACACGCATGGATTAATCGGATATCCAGGATGCGAACGAGCGAGCAAACCGGTGCTTATATTGACTTTTAATTTAAAAACGCGATCGCGCCGATACGATTCGGTAGATTTTATCGGAACTCGTTACTAACTACTGTTTATCAAACACTAACGAAACCGTTCGCCGAGGTACCTAATATAATTGGAGATCCCTCGGCCGGAATCAAGGTGCGCGTGAAATTAACGAGAATGCATTCAGGTGAGGGGGAAAAAAATACGGGCGAAATAGATGCGCTTGTTTCCGAAGAAAAAAAAAAAAAAAGCAAGCGTGACGTCGGATTCGTTCCATGAATTGTTTCAAGTAAAAAAATATGGCATCGATACGTATCCAATTCGTAATAATGTTGGAACGAAGCATAGACAAAGAATCGACTCGATATTACGACTCACCCTTCAGCGTTGCATAGTGCTCGATGGCGTCATATTTTTCTTGTACTAGTGCAATTTTTTTTTCCTCTACTTTCCTTTAGATTCTTTTTTTCTCCATTCATCTTCGCACATTTCCAATCTCTTTTTCTCGTATCTTGTTTTTTGTACCTCCTTTATCGCACCCTTGAGTCTTCCACTTGAGAAACCAGAATAGTTTCTGGAAGATACATATTTGAAATTATTAGAAATGTTGTTTTTAGAAAATTTTCAGCATTGTCGTAAATTTCTTGCATAACAATTTACCAAGTTCCAAGGTAAATTACTAATATTATTAGTACATTTTACAAGTGTTCGTTGCACGATAAATACGATTTTATAAATTACAGAAATTTAGTTGTAAATTTTTAGGAATCTCGAAAGGCTAATTATTTTGGTAAGCACGCACAACCTTTAGTTTATATATTATTTTCGTACCGGCATTGCTGAATTGCCTGTTCCGAAACACTCTCTAGGAATATCCTGTAGTCTAGATTACGGTAACGTGAAAGGATTAAAAGCTCCACGACGTATTCCGTTGGGAACGGGAAGCTGGAATATTTTCGCAAGCTGCAAACGGCGCTCGGTCGCTTCTTTTTCGTCACAGCGCCACCCTCCGTGGCGTTTCTCCTGTCCTTTTCTCACTCGTCCATCCGGTGTTCCCTCATAAAAGTTAATAAGCCGGCTGGCTGGGTTCGTCGATCCCGAGGAAATTGCGGGAGACCAAACGCGCCTTCCTCGCGACGTTTTATGCCGCTGTTCTATTCGCCGTTACGACCAACCTTCTCCCCCTGTTGCACTGTTTTCCACCCCCTTTTCTTGCCGCTCTCTTTTGTCGCCGTTCCGTGAGTGTTTCTTTTACTGCCCTCCTTGTATGTACACGTACCTACACGGATGCACAGCCAAGTTTCTTTCCCCCTCTGGAAAGGGTGACACGTGTAAAAGTAGACAAGCTCGAGCTGTGAAATCCACTCTGGTCGCGAGAACGAGCAGCTAAGCTACTTCCCGTTAATGACACTCGAACAGAACGAAATGTCTGTCGGTGAAATCTTGTGGAAGAGGAGATTCTCCGTTTTTAAAACAGTCCATCGACGAACGAAAGGTTCTTGAAGATCGTATAACGCGACGGTAATGTTTCTTTAATTGTCTCCTTTGCGCCACCCGTGCGTCTTAATCTGCTCGCGCAAAGTGGCCAGCGGTCGTTCTTGTAACTTGAACAGTCGACGAACTTTAATACACTTTGAGAGACTCTTCTACCCCGTTGCTGTCTTGACTGGAAATTTCTTCGTGGAATTATTCCACACGAGCAGCGCTACGTGACGAAACGAGCTTAACGCATACCGATCCTCGGTCTTTCTCTCTTTCTCTCTTTCTCTTGGTTTCCTCTGGCCAACGACACCTACCACCCGTTCAAAAATTTAATCCATGGACTAAATTGCTCGGTTGGCTCGGTTCAATTATTTAAAGAAACGATTCGCCCCTTTCGTTAATTCGAGAATTCTTGGGGACTTTGAAACTGATCGTTCCGCTTTATGAAGTACAAATCTTGCATGTTCATAATTTATCATTTAATCATTCCGTTTATCATTTCAGTGAATAATTGTAAAAGACATCTAAAATGAAATACAAGTTTGCCGCCTTGCACATTATGAAGGCTAATAATCTTCATTCGTTTTGTTTATACCATTTTCTCGACAAAATAGCCGACGATATTACAGAGGCCATTAAAAGCTCCGCGGCGGTGGAACGCAATTTCAATAATACCGCTTTAAGCTCGTCGCGAACATACCTCGAAGAAGCGTCGCTTCTGGCACAGAACGGTCGCAAGCCAATTTATTATTCCGGAGGTGCACAACGCACGCCCAACCGACCAGATGTGGCCCATCGACGCAAATTACGCGAGCCGCAACGATATTTCTCCAAAAATTGCAACGACCATACAGCCGCTCCACCCTTCCACCCTTTCTGCCTTGCGCTCCTACCCGCCACCCTCGACCGCCGCGATATCGCGCGTTTTATTAGACATTACGATAACGTATGCATGAAATGCCGCGTATAATTTCAGTAAGACGCATTCCCGCAAAAATTGCGCGCAATCTTGGAACGCTCTGGTCGGATGCTGGATCCTGAGCGACGCAAAAGGTAGTAGGAGGGTAGTTTTTATTAAAAACTCTCGACACAGAGAAAGGATAGAATCAACGCGACACAGCTTTATTAATGCGGCTTTTAATATCTTCTCGAGAACGCGGCACGTTTAATCTGCCTGATGCTAGCCAAGTTGTGTAGGGTATGTTACTTAACTAGATTTCCTTGATTTAATCTTACATCGTGAAGGGTGAAATTAATAAAATCGATATAAAACTACTTTCTGGAATTGAATACCGTTTCAAAGGTCAGTTTCCTTTCGATATCGTAAACCCTGGATCTTTGAGTAATGGTTTGAGTAATGGAAAGAAAATCAAAGTCGAAAATACTTCCAAGAATCACGTTCATTCGCGTCAAATCTACAGATCGATGAGAGGAAAGAAATTGAAACGCGAAACAGAGGCGAATTCTGACGACACCCACACCGAATCTGTTCCCGTTCAATTATTTTAATGTATACGATCGGTCGCGAACGAGGGAACGGTGCTTCTTCTTTTCCCCGCAGCTAGCCTCGATCCTGTTTGATCTTTGGTCCCCGGTAAACGTTCGAATGGCGTGTGCAAGAAAAAGAAAAGGAAAAACGAAAAGCAAGATCGTCGAGACAAAGAGGTNCGAGAACGCATTCTCGGAAAAATGTTCACCGTTATAAAAGAATAGATCACGCGCCATTGAAAAGCTTTTCTCGCGCACTATAAAAATCCGCTATCAGATTACTTTCCACTCGAGAGGCATGAAACACGTATAATGGTGGGTAGCCGCGTTTTCCACGGATGCAAACCAGTGAACGATCTACAGCCACGCACGAGAAGTGTAAAACGGAGCAACGCAGATACCACCGCTGCTAGAAAATTCTTTTTTCCACCTCTTTTTTCTTTTCATCTCCCCCGATGCTCGAATACCTTCAGCGATTTCGTTAGTATCGAACGCGTGGCCGGATTTTCGGTATTCCACTCGACTCTAGCCATATTGATCAAAGAGGCAAATTTTACGGATAATTACCCATGGATTGCTTTTGATAAAAAAAGATAAGAGAGATAAAAATGGGCATCGCACACTCTTTGCAATTTATACTATATACCAGGTGTATAAAGAATACTAAAAAATAGTCATCCTCTAACAACAATAATTGGTTTTACCCCATACATATAAGTGAACACAAAGTGAACACAAAGCGAACACAAAGTGAGCGGCAACGCGGTGGTAGTTCTTTTATTCTCTCGTCGCGCATCGAACGCGAAGATCCCATGGATGCGAGAGAAAGGGTGAAATGGTAATAAAATCGATGCCCTGGATCTGCCGTCGGTTTGTAATTGAATCAAATTAATCACCCTCGTCGACCTCGAGTCCGCACTCTCCCCGTCGCTGTAGCAGCGCGCCGCTTACCATCTCCAATTAATAGTAGAAAGCTGCACGTTTCGTTGGAACTTTATAAAACGAATCCAATTACGGGCGACCGTTTGTCAAAGGCTCAAAGCCACGGAAAGTTTCACCTCGGTTCGGAAATGACGTCGCCCGCCTGTTTTTCTTCCCCCCATTTCTGTCAATAGGTATAAACGAAAGGCCGATGGACGCGCGCGGTCGTCCCGATATTAGCGTTAAAAAAGACCCAGAAAATCGTATAGTCGAGTGTTTCATTTTTTTTCCACACTTAGCCACGATCGACTATGTATTTAAGTTGGAAATCATTTAGATAAGAAGTGTTAATTAAGTCGATGGGGATTATGTTAATGAAATAAGAAACTCTACTGGTCGCAAATCTCCTTAATTTTTATTGTCGTTAGCCAGCAGAGAAATAAACGTTCCGTCACGATTGGCTATGAATTTTGAGCAGCTTACCGACTTTCTAAGCTAACACGTGCCATCGGAAAAGTCGATTGTCCTTGATGATCTTTTTAAAAGAACCTCGCTTTTAGAACGGGTTTCTGAGCCTTAAGTAGAATAGACCTGTCCATAGTCAGACAACGTTACGCCGTATTTGTATGAGACAAAATTTATCTTCTAAACCATTAACTTCTTTTCTAATAAATCAACTAAATTTTAATCCTTGTTGTATTATAAATGTGATAAAAATTAAAAAAAAAGAACCTTGGCAAACGAATTTCACATAATGGTTTACGTTTACTCGTATTTCACGCAGAAATACGTAAATTGAACACCAAAGCAAATATGGAACGTTTCTACCTCAAAGTAAATAACGATTCCCTAATTGCAACTAAATTTATCTAATGGATACTCCAAGAAATGAAATAGATGGATAGGATGTTTAATTGTCGAATCAATATTTGTATTCCTAAGTCATTTAGCACTAATGAAATTAAATTAAATTAAATTCTACGCTACCAAACTGACTTCTTACAACTATAGAAAAATGCGACACGTGTTTGCAAGAGAGAAAACAATTTTATTAACGCACATCGGGTCAAAGATATCGACTGAGTAGATACCTTGGTATGTAAGTTACTTCTTAAATGTTAAAAAATACTCTTTCGCTAGAATGTCCCCCGATCTTTCGTTACAGTTAGACTAACTACGTGGAATCGAAACTGACGATTGTTACAGGCTTACGGTACGATACAACTTTAAAAACGTTACATACTTTGGTTCGATATTGTACGCCTACAAAAACGTCGGAACACGTAACTACGCATGTCTTAAAATGCGATCCCTTTTTTTGACTAGGTTTTCTAGCATTTACAAATTACGAACAATCGTCAAGATTGTAATATTTCCTAAAACCTGATTTTTTTTTTTTTTTTT
>SMSQ01026303.1:273795-306700 GCA_019453375.1 Ctenoplectra terminalis | reverse complement strand
ATTATGTTAATGAAATAAGAAACTCTACTGGTCGCAAATCTCCTTAATTTTTATTGTCGTTA
Organism: Ctenoplectra terminalis; assembly: GCA_019453375.1. Taxonomy (NCBI): domain Eukaryota; kingdom Metazoa; phylum Arthropoda; class Insecta; order Hymenoptera; family Apidae; genus Ctenoplectra; species Ctenoplectra terminalis. Next base: position 306,638 of record SMSQ01026303.1, on the reverse strand, counting down.
GCCAGCAGAGAAATAAACGTTCCGTCACGATTGGCTATGAATTTTGAGCAGCTTACCGACTTTCTAAGCTAACACGTGCCATCGGAAAAGTCGATTGTCCTTGATGATCTTTTTAAAAGAACCTCGCTTTTAGAACGGGTTTCTGAGCCTTAAGTAGAATAGACCTGTCCATAGTCAGACAACGTTACGCCGTATTTGTATGAGACAAAATTTATCTTCTAAACCATTAACTTCTTTTCTAATAAATCAACTAAATTTTAATCCTTGTTGTATTATAAATGTGATAAAAATTAAAAAAAAAGAACCTTGGCAAACGAATTTCACATAATGGTTTACGTTTACTCGTATTTCACGCAGAAATACGTAAATTGAACACCAAAGCAAATATGGAACGTTTCTACCTCAAAGTAAATAACGATTCCCTAATTGCAACTAAATTTATCTAATGGATACTCCAAGAAATGAAATAGATGGATAGGATGTTTAATTGTCGAATCAATATTTGTATTCCTAAGTCATTTAGCACTAATGAAATTAAATTAAATTAAATTCTACGCTACCAAACTGACTTCTTACAACTATAGAAAAATGCGACACGTGTTTGCAAGAGAGAAAACAATTTTATTAACGCACATCGGGTCAAAGATATCGACTGAGTAGATACCTTGGTATGTAAGTTACTTCTTAAATGTTAAAAAATACTCTTTCGCTAGAATGTCCCCCGATCTTTCGTTACAGTTAGACTAACTACGTGGAATCGAAACTGACGATTGTTACAGGCTTACGGTACGATACAACTTTAAAAACGTTACATACTTTGGTTCGATATTGTACGCCTACAAAAACGTCGGAACACGTAACTACGCATGTCTTAAAATGCGATCCCTTTTTTTGACTAGGTTTTCTAGCATTTACAAATTACGAACAATCGTCAAGATTGTAATATTTCCTAAAACCTGATTTTTTTTTTTTTTTTTTCTCATTGAAAGAAATCGGTATTAATTTATTACTAATTTTGTTCAATGTTGTTTACATTGCAAATGGATGTTACATACCTCCAGAGAACTACAACATTAGAATTTAAAACGAACGACAATAAAATTAATAACTGCAGGTAATCTATGGACAGTCAATACCAAGCGGTACATTGTGGACTGATTTTATATACAAGTGTTTAAATGTTGCTCAAGATCGATAACCCTTTACAATACTTTACAAGATTTTTTTTTTTTTTAACTTATCAAGCTAACCAAAAAGGAACGAGTAGATTCCCTTGCGAGTTACACCTTATTCTACTTGGAAAATGCGAGGGTATTGACAATATCTGAGTTAGGAGTATCAACTATGTTGTCAATCTATGTATCTCGATAAGAACACATTTGCCCCATTTTACTACACCTACTGCACCAATAATATTATACCTATAATTTCGGGAATATAAAAATGCAATAATACGTGAGCAAAAGTGGAATTTATATATCTAGATATCAAATTATCCTGTGCCCGTTTTCAATGAACTTCGATACCTAACATCAGACCGTGATAAAAATTTTAATAGTAAAAAGTAACAAGAAATTTGTAATGTTATCCAACTTAAAAATAATATGCAATATGTGCTACCTGAATTTAAGACCTTCTTTAAAGCAACTTAGGTTTATCCACGTATTGCTTGCCGTGATGAATGATAGTTGCAAATGTACCGGCCACCATAGCACCCCAAAATAACATGTACAGTAAAATTTCGGTGGTATATCTCGAAGGAAGGATTACATGAGCAACCAACATGGACGATGCAACGAGAAGTACCAAGGGGAACGTAGCGTAACGCCAGTTTCTTTCCGACTCCAAAGGACATTGAACTGATGTACATTCGCCGTCTTGCACGATGTAACGGCCCAAAAATAAATCTATCGAATCCTGTCGAATGAATACGATAAAACTAATTATATAAGTTCGCAACATTAAATTTATCGAAAACAAATACGTACTTGTCTATAACCATCGGTAAAATTATTTTTATAATATCTTGATAAAGAATTCAAGCCATCTCTCATTGCGCCTAACTTGGTGCGCTTTCCAGTTCGCGTAAAATCTGTTTTCAATGCACCTGTACCTGAGTATTGAATACTTATTACATCTGCATTGTCAGCCCAAATCTAGAATCAATACATTAAAATTCAATATTTAGAAATTTTAAATAAAAAAAATATATATTTAATGTTTTGCTCCTACCCGTTTGAAGTGTTCTTCGACGCTGGGATGATCTTCGATCCTTCTAAGAATTTGCAATCTCGATAACGCAACATTGAGGACTCTCTTTGCGATCATACTTTGAACAACGTTGGTTCTATCAAGACAATCGATACAGTTGGTGCGAAAAACACCGTATTGCGCCGACAACAGTGTTCCATCCTCCAACAATAAAAAGTAACTCATCTGTTTTAATTCAGGAGCTAATCGGTCGAGTAACACATTTAGTCGGTCCCATCTTAATCTTCCACATTCAGCATGAAAATCAAAACTTTCATATCGAACGACCGGATTATTAATTCGTTGTACTATATTGCGATATGCCTTTTCTAGTACAGCTTCTGCACCACGTTGATCGATCTGTTTAAAAATTACAGTGTTGGAATGAGACTAGCGTTGATCTTCAATTTCTTTTATCAACTTACCAAATTAATCAAAATTTGCCTTCCATAATGAAATATTTGAGTTTCAAAATGTCGAGCACAGGCAATTTGATGATCCTCGTGGGTACTCAATTGTGGTTTCGGTTTGTATTTTAAATTTGGCGTCTGATACCAGAACAAAGGAATAGAACCGCGTGTTTGTACAAAAGACATACGATGTCCATTGAACTCGACCAATTGTTCTGTTTCTACATAGTTAGAAACATTACCGGTAGAATCTATACCACGTGAAAATAATCTCGTCCCTGCACGCTGCACACTGCGTTTCGATACTATACCCAAATTAAATGATATGCTACCAGTTACGGTAATGGTATTTAATGACACAACTGAAAAAACATTAAGGAAAATATACGCATCGTAAAGATGTAAGACAAATATTTTCTATTTTAATTTCGCTTAGAAGGATACATCCATGGATAATAGGCAAACAAAATTTATATTGCTCAGGCCTTGATGTTAGGTCTTGTAAGAGATAAGCGTTCCATACAAATCTAAGATCTACTCTGTCGTGAAATGGAATCTATATGAAAAAAAAAAAAAGAAACAATACGTTCCATTATCGCGTACAAGTAATTACTTAGCAATAATTAAAGGTAATAATGACCTGTAAAAATTCAGGTGTGGTATAGTGAAGTCTTTGCATTGTATGACTAAGATCATAAGTATAACTGAAGTAAAAATAAGGTGTATTTAATACAGATTTAATCATTTCTACATATGTTGAATTGTTTTGCACTTGTTTCTCACTAAGATGCAACGAAGACTTGGTATACGGTATAACTTCTGTTGAAACTATTTTAAAAATCTGATGACCAGCTATGGTTCCAACTTCTGTAGAATCTGTTATTACTATAAGATACCGACATGCTAACAATCTTATAGTTCCTACTATACCCCATATTTTTCTACGGGTCGCAGTCGATGGAATTTGACCAGCTGTACCAGCTAAAACACGAACGAAGCGTTAAAAAAAAATTGATGTTTCACAGCCATACGAAATGTAAGGTACAACGTTAATTACCTTGTGTACAGATTTGTTGACTCACTCTGTCAATTACGAGTAACACTTTAGTTCCAATAGGTTCCACATAGAATTTTTCAGGTGTTATATATCTGAAAAAACAATTAATCGTCAATAAAATTATGATGTCAACAGATTACTCTTCAACCAAGTGTCAACTATTTAATATCACTAAAAAAGTTTATAGTAAAATTACTTACAAATATAATTTGTCGTATACATCTGTGTGGAGCTTCATATTGGTACAGAGTAATTTCTACAATGCGTATGACGATAGTACAGATTGGCAAAAAATGAAATACAACTTGAGAAAAAATAAACTACAATGGAAATAAAAATCGTGATCTGTACATACGCGTGAAGTATATTGAGACGTAAACTTAGCTACGGATTAATTGTCAAACTGTTGTCAATTCAACATTTGAGTTAGCACGATCGAAATCTGTCAAAACCGGAGTAACCTCCGCACGTATCTACCCTCTCCTATTCCTCGCGGTACAATCTATTGTACAGTGCTGCTACTGCATAAACGTAGTAGATGTTAAAATTTTAGACCGTCATAGTAGCCAACATTTTCCCCTCGACTTACTGATTACACTACGTTACCGAATAAATATTTTAATTGAATGTAACAGGAACTTTTGAAACGTAGATTATAATCGATCAAAATAAAAGTGGTGTTTTAAAATTAAAAAAAAAATAAGCGGGTTAATAGAAAAATCTCAATAATACGTTCAAATTGTACACCATAGTATCATCGACTCATAGACTACGAATCATTCTATTGATTTGAACGGAAACTATCAATTTTATAATTAATATCGTCAAATAGATGGCAGCAAAATAAGACGCGTTCCGATTGGATGCCCGGGTTAAATAAATTTTTGAACTTGTAGGTGATATCTGTAAATATTATGCAACAATATTTTGCCTATGAAGTATGTATTCGACATTGAAATAAGTAAGAAATAATTACTTATATTATTTTACATTTTTTATTTTTTTTCTTTTTCGTTCGATTTACGTTTACGCATCGCAAACAAAATTATACGTTACGCGGAAAGAAAAAACTGGAAATCAGTTTGTAAATTATTTTTCACAAAATACCGACTTTTACGAATAAATTTGACTAAAATATATAACACGTATATTGCGTCTTTCGTTTAAATAATAATTCTGTAATATGTAAATTAGATAAAACAATCATCTTATCGATTAAAATATGGAGTAAGTTAATTGAAATACTTGGCCTCCAGAACTATCGTTCGAATTCGAATCTATCTTCCAGACCATTCGCTGACAATGTTATTATCACAATCGTTCTGATTGACCTTAGTACTGCTGGAAAGTTCTATAATTGTCTGCACGCATATCAGTATAAAATTGTGCAGTTAGAAGTAATCAGCGGGAAAAAATGGTAAGCTACAAGTGACATTAATTGTTTTATATTATAAAAACTATATAAATATTTTAAATCTTTGTATTGTACATGAAAAATTGCTTAACCTACACCTGACCTTCAACAATTTATCAAAACATTGACTGGTTTCAATTAACCACCTGTATTGATGGAGTTACTTTTTTTTTTTAAGAACAAAAATTAAAATAACCTACAGAAATTTGATTATATATATAGTTGAAAATATTGTTAGTTAAATTATGAACGATTTATGTACATATAATTAAATTGATGCCTGTTTCAATGTTTTAGAGTGATCCAATAAATGTGGTGGTTACGGGAGCTGCAGGGCAAATTGCCTATTCCTTATTGTACCAGCTTGCTGCTGGTACAGTTTTTGGTCCAAATCAACCAATTAATCTTCGTTTATTAGATATTCCAATTATGATGAAAGTATTGGATGGAGTGGTTATGGAACTGGAAGACTTAGCTATTTCACTTTTAAGAGGTACAAATATAAATTTATAATTAAGATCATAAATAAACTGTAAATATCACTTTTTTTTTTATATTTTATTCGTGTATCCACTTTCCATTTGCAGAAGTTGTTCCTACAGCTGATCCAGCTGTAGCTTTCAAAGATGTAGCTGCAGCCTTTCTTGTTGGAGCAATGCCCAGAAAAGAAGGAATGGAAAGAAAAGATCTTTTAGCAGCTAATGTAGAAATTTTTAAAGTCCAAGGGACAGCTTTGGATAAATATGCTAAAAAAGATGTTAAGGTTCTGGTTGTTGGCAATCCTGCTAATACAAATGCTTTAATTTGCTCTCATTATGCACCATCTATTCCGAAACAAAATTTTACTGCTATGACTAGATTAGATCAAAATCGTGCTCAAGCAGCTTTAGCAGCACGATTAAATGTACAAGTTGATAAAGTAAAAAACGTTATTATTTGGGGAAATCACAGTTCAACTCAATATCCCGATGCTGCACACGCTACTGTAACCCTCCAAGCTACCACTAAACCAGTACCTTCAGCTATAAACAATGAGAAATGGTTGAATACTACCTTTGTGGAGACAATTCAGAAACGTGGTGCAGCTGTAATAGCTGCTAGAAAAATGTCATCTGCAATGTCAGCTGCTAAAGCAGCTGGAGATCACATGAGAGATTGGTGGATGGGTACCAAACAAGGTGAATGGGTTAGCATGGGTGTGCTGTCTGATGGTAGTTATGGAATCCCAAAGGATGTTGTATTTTCTTTCCCAGTGACTATAGAAAATGGACGATACAAAATTGTTCAAGTAAATATATTTTTTTTATGTAATTCTCTATATTCAAATATATTTTGGAATCAAAAAAATAATTTACATATACATCGACTTTTTAGGGACTTTCGATCAATGACTTTGCAAGATCGAAGTTAAATACTACCTCTAATGAATTGGAAGAAGAACGCGCAGAAGCAAATAATCTGCTACAAAAAAAGTGACTAGGATCGGTAAATTGTGATTCTGAGAGTCACAGATTTGCTGAAGCAAAATTGTAAAGAAAACGGAATGAAAATTTTTGCATGATATTATGAATTGTGATATGTAATATATAGACTATGGTTATCTTATGAAACTTAAAATGATATCCATAGATCTGATGTATAATATATTAGTTGCATATATTGATCATATGTTATATGGGATCTAATGAGACATCTATACTATATCTTTTCTAACTGGCATTGGAATTGTTAAATACGTATGTTTATATTCATGAATTGTATAAAACATGTAACAAATTACATTGAAAAACATGTTATACTTTATAACGTTTTTTTTTTTATTCTTTCCCCAAGAATCAATAATAATTTATATTACAGTAATAGTAACTATTCCTCATATCGATATCATTAATCAATCTTTTCACATTTATATTATTTTCATATCTTCTTCTAGACACTATTATTACAAGTATACTGATTTTCGCCTATAATTATAATTATCGAGTGAGCATTAAGTAGCATATTGTACAAAGATGCAGAGTGCTCAGCTTGCCAAGTCTTCAAAACGTTTTCGTTAATATGTTTTCAAACAGTTCGTATCTTTCTTTCCGCCTGTTATATTTAGACACTTGCGCGTCTTTATAATTATGGTGATGCATTGATATTTAGTTAAAAGGACAAACATTTGAAGCTGTGAAAATTGGTCTAGATGCTAAAAAACATCATTTTCATTGTGATTAATAAAAATTTAGCACTTTGCACAAGTCAATTTTGATTCACATTTTCTTGCGCGTGTTTATAGCGCTGTATATGCGTGTACCATAGAGGCATTCTGATAAAGAAAATAGAAATTTTCGTCAAAGGTGCCTCCTTTTTTTTCTTTCTTTCTTTCTTTCTTTCTTTTTTTTTTTTTACATATGAATCACTTTCCAAGCACGATACTTCACATTGAAGACAATACAAACAATTGTTCTAAAATGAGGAACTGTAAAGTTTTTGTTCCACAAGGACAGCAAATATACTTGAAATGCTCGCATAAATTACATTTGTTGAGAAAATACAATTTCTATTGTATTTGGACAAAATTCATAATATATATATATATATATGGCCAATACCTGGAACGGATAACTTATGTAAATTGATCATTATGATCGTTGATCATTTATATGTTAATTCGTTTATTGTTTACACCGTTAAAGTAGCCTAGTATTGTTTTGCAATATATCTCACAATATTGATTTAAAGATCGAAAAAACTTGAATACGTAACATAAAGTAACGGAACGATGTAATTTGTTATTAGTTATATTATATATTTCCATAAAAATGGACAAATTTAAACACATCAACACATAACATTACATGTTTAAATATTTATGATAGTTCTGTGGATTCTTATCAAGTACAATGAAATGATTTTGCATATTGTAAATGTTTCCGTTCCAGGTCATGCATTAAATCGTTCTTGTAAACATGTACTGATTCTTATTGGACAATTGTTTTAGCTTTTTTTTTAAATAACATCAAGGCCTGACGGCTTTCGCGCATAAATTGCACGATGTAATCTGTGGAGCAAAGTTCGATTCGCACATTTTAAGAGCGAGTATTTCTGATTACATTATCATAGCAGTTCCTTGCCTGAGCAGAAACGTCATTAATTTAAGTGAAATCCTCTCTCTCTAGTTGCTGCCAATAGTCTTTCTTTAAGTATTTCTTCAGTGGGATACTCTGGTAATTTCAAATAATGAACACAGGTGTTTACAGAAGGATAACCACCTGAACCAGCATCTACTTTTCGTACAACAGTCAATCTAGGATGCAAATTACATAATCCTCCAGGAGGTAAAGCTGAACATCCAGTAGCAAATTGTAAGAAAGCCTTTCTTTCCGGACCAGTCAACGAAAGTAAAACATTGACGAATCGTTGGAAACCAGGACTGTAGGGATAAAAAAAAAAAAAGTTATTTTTAGTAACATACATTGTGCGATACTTAAAATTTCGTACATTTAATATATTCTTACCTTTCTCTTGTATAGCCCAGTTTTGGCTCAGTGTAATTGAGCAAATCCTCTCTGGTCCATTGTGGATTTTGTTCTCCACAAAGCATAGCCTTTACTTCTTCCGGACTGAAAGCATGAAGTTTTTCTATTGGGAAGACTTTAGAAAAACCTGATTTAAACGATTCTAATTGTCTTGCAATTCCTCGGTCGAGACAATAATTAATCGTCATCTCGGCATATTCTTTTGCGTTCTCCATAGAAACTGAAACCTCTGCACCTACTTCTATTAATTCTGCTTGATCATATCCAAAAATTGTTGAACTTGGAGAATACGTCATAGTTAAAGCCAAATCTTCAATAGGTACCGACATTCCAGATGGATGAGTAATATTAAACGGCGTTTCTTCTTCGGCAGAATTACGACCATCGGAAAGCGTTCTATCGCGTTTGGTAATTATCGTTTGTATTTCTTTCAAAAATTCGCCTCTCACTGGATCAACAAGTACCAGATCTTCGATATCTAATAATCCGGCATACCAAGAAGGTGGTTCTAACGTGGAATATGCTGTATCTGCTTCACCCTCTTCCGATATAAAACTACTTGACATACTTGAAGACATACTTTCTTGAGTCACACCATTAAGACCGATTTTTTCATTTACGTTGTTTGTGATGTCTCCGTGACACATTAATTTTAGAAAAGGACGGGACAATGGTAAATCTACTAATCTATTATCCTGCAAAACTTTTGCCAAGAACACACCCAAAAACCAGAAATATCGAACAGCACGATCACAAGCTACAGTATCTTGTGGTAGAGGAGCAGGAAACAATCCACTTGATCGTGTTACATAATAACCTGGAGGTCGAACTTGATCTCCGGAAACTCGAGATTGATCCGTGTCAGGTGATTCTTCATCGTCACACAACCACAAGCCTAAGTCTTTACGTTGTAATTCAGCAGCAACTAATGCAAAGAACTCTAATGTTGGGCCAAGACCAGTTCCTTCTTCACCAACAAACTCGACTTCTAATATGCTCTTTCGGCTTGCATGTACCTATAATATGAAATAGAAACCTTGTACCTTTCTATCTAAGTGCAGATAACGTCACAAGAGTTCGTACTAAATTTAATTAACCCACCTTCATTACTTGTTCTGCCCAGTCTAATAATTTCTCTCCCCTAGGTACACTAACTCTTTCGTGTTTAAGTCTGCCCACGCGGAATTCGTGAATGTCGTCACGACGCGGGCTTAATCCGGGTGCTCTTTGCCTTTCCAAAACTGCATCCCGTTGAGTTTGAAGCCAGACAATGGATCGTGAAGCTCCGAAAGCAGTACAACTGAAGTACAATCGTCTAGTTTCGAAAGGTAACAAAAATGGACAACTTCTTGCCAATTCTTCGCACCAATTCGGCAAAGCTCCAGCAGCCAATGCTAAGGGATCTTGAATTTGTTGTACTATTTTGTTTGTAATTTTTTTTGAAGTAAAATCATCTGGGAGAACCCAACATGTGGATTCCTCGGTTTCTTCACAGTCGATGTGTTTACCGTCATCGCGAGTAGTACTTAATACGTAAACGTGCCTCAAAAGTTGCAATACATCCTCTACGGTGCAGACTGTAGAATTTTGAGTTGTATTGCGAGAATACAATGTTACAACTGGCGTTGCTCTTCCCGATGATTCTTCGTCTTTTGCATCTTTGTATATTATACTGTAAAACAGTAAAAGTTACATATGTAGTTATAAACTTTTAATTTTTAATTATATGTTAAAAAATTAATTACGTATATGTTGGCTCCCATATTCTTCTAAATTTTTCTAGCCGACTACCCAATTCTGTCAACTGCATTAATTCTTGCACTTGTTGAAAAATACTGGCGTGCGGTTCTGTAAGCGGTAATTCAACGTCTGGTACTCCTGGAAGTCCGGGTCCTTTTAATGTTAAAGACAGCCTAGGCGTTGGCAATGAACCTGAACGTGTACTCAACTGGGTTTCATTACCAGGTGATGGAATTTCCAAATCTGTTGTCTATAAAATATTGTATGACAATAATAACTCTTTATCTTTTTTTTTTTTTTCAAGTTACCTGATTGATATTAGTTCGTCCAGGTCGTGGATCAAAAGCAGGAATCAGAGCAGAGAATTGTCGTTTTAAAACGAACTCGTCATCCCATGCACGCCTCTTACTGCTTTGAGGAGTTTCTTCTTCCACAAATGCTGCCAGGAGATTGCGACTTACCATTACCTCTTCATAATCACCATCACAACCATCTCCTTCTTCTTCGTTCTCTTCATCATCTTCCTATAAAAAAGCAAAGAGAATACAGAAAAAATAGATATTCATTCCTTCATTATAGAAAAAAAAAAAAAAAAATCTTCAACGCACTTCTTGATCATTTTCATCGTTATCTTCTTCTTCTTCGAGAACGCCATCTTCGTCATCTTCCAATTCAGTCAAAAGGGTTGGCCCACCTGTTGTTCTACCTCCACTAGCACTAGAACTTGCAATACCTCCACAAGATTCCAAAAAGTCTTCAAGACTAACCTGTAGCCATAACTGCTTATTACATTATATAGAATCATATGTTCCACTTTAGATTTTATATTTATACTATACAATAAAAATAATCTAACAACGTGGACAATATCTTTAAACACCTAGTGATTTCTTGTTAATTTCTAAGCTTTTACCTGTTCACTATCACTACTTGTACTAGTCAATGACATCGTAAGTGCTTGTCCTAAACCAGGTCCAGTCGTTGTTGTAACACCGCTGCCAGCTACTTGACCACTGCTGGTTAAACTTGGATAACTTTGAGCAGTACTGAGTAAACCTCCAGGGAAATTAGGGCTCAAGGCAAGTCGAACTAAGCTTGATACAGAATTAGGTCCGCGTGAATTTGAACCAGTATTAGAATTGGAAGCAATATGTTGTCCACCTGTAGGTCCTAGAACAATTTTTCATATTAGAGGTTTACACGATTAACCTATTAGCAAAGACATGTATAAAAATTTTTACTTAACATTTAAAAAAAAAAGAAAGAAAGAAAAATACAATGGTTAATTTATTTAAAACTAAATTATTAATATGCAAATATTTTTCAGCAACAGTACATGGGCACTAACCCAACGTTCGTCTTCGCGCCATTGCAGTGAATGTTTCCAATAAACCAGTAGCAGTTGTTGGTTCCAAAGTATTGTTAGCATCAGAACAAGCAAGGTTGGGAACAGACACAGACATGGGATTGGTAACAACAACAGGACATCCGCCTGCTGCATTTTGCGTAGATGAGTTAGCTTCTTTGTCCCGACTACATTCTTTGGCAGCTAGTTTAGAGGAAACACGCTTAGTTTTGTAATTAATTACGAAAAAATGTTCGGAAACAAGAAAGAAGCAAAGACGCACATTTTTTTCACGAATCATAAAAAGTTTAACATAAAATATGTTTAGTTTTAATAATAATAAAAAAAAAAAAATAACAGATAAAAAGGGAGCGTGTAAATAGGAACATTATTAATCGTTATTATCATACCATCAGTAATTCCAGAATGATGCTTTTGAACAGATTTAATCCTCAATGAATTTTCTTCTAGTTCACCCGAGACACTGATTCTAACAGGCACTAAACTAAGTAACTCTCCGCTCAAAAAGCTATTAGTATTATTGCGTAATCTGTCGGCTCCTTCTCTGACACGGTCTAACACTTCGGTAGCTTCAAGACTTAATAAACCTGATCCTGGCTGTAAAAGTATTTCAAGTTTAAAAAATACTATAAACGTGACATATGATAATTTTTTTAATAAGCGAGCTTCACACCTTATTTCCTCGCACGGTTGCAAAAAGTGGTTTTGAACTACTAGATGCGCGATTGCTGTTACTGTTGGCAGGACAATCAGTGTTAAGGGCAAGACTCTCAACAATTGTTGCCAGATCACTTGTCACAGTAGTGTCAGGCCTGGGATGTAATACAACGGACAATTCGCCCGTTGAATTTGCCCCACCTTCACCAGTTACAGCAACAACCGCTTCAGCACGAGCAACCGATAACACACTTTCTGCTATCGATTCTGCGGCTTGCTGCTCGTCATAAATACGAAATTAAAACTAGATTAAATTAAGTGATTCTCTACTCTAATTAATAATCTCAACGTGTCTCGATGCTTTATGCAAAATATAATTGTAACACGCATACAATTACGTAGAAAAAGATAAACATTTTAAATTGTACCTTAGTTGCTAGGTTATCTGCGCTTGCTGCTTGATCGGTTGAAGCTACTGAACCACGCATTGCAGTATCAGTACAATCTGGTAAACTAGGAGTACTACTAGATTTTCGTCCAGTTAAAACTCCACCGGCACTTTTATTTTTTGTTCCACTATCTGTATCGAGGCCGGTACCAACTAATCTGAGATCGTATTTTCCTTCTGCACCCATTCTATAAGAATTGGAACCACCATGATCCCACGTTACATCTATCCAACCGTTATGTAATTCCCCTGTTACCGTGCCTTCACCTGAGGTAATAAAAAAAATTTGTTTGTTCGAATGCTAATAAAATGAATATTCCGACCGATTGATTTCATTTATTTGCTATAAACGTACCTGGAGGTACACCATCTTGATCCCTCCATTTCCAATCTAAACCTCTGGCAACTCTAGCGCCAGCAACTAAATGACGAAGAACTTGAGATTTAATTAACCTCCGTTGTTTTCGAACTCCAGCTTCAGCTTCTCTAGCTGCGCGTCCTAAATCTTCGCAGACTCCGGTAACTTCTCCATAGACTTCAAATCCAGATACAGATAAATAATGGGTTTGACCAGAAGCATTCTTTCCAATTTGTTGTAATCTTAAATGACGCCACCCTTGAGTCTCATCAGCTGGTGGCTCTAATGTCCAAGTTGCTGTGCTACCAGGTTCATTCAACGACGAATCGTCTACGTGAACATACAGTGTAGTCCAAATTACACCATCTTTTGACGCTTGAAACATCCAATTTCGCAAGGCACTTCTACCATAACCTCTTGCATGTCTTAATGTGTAAGCGCTCGGTATAATCCAGATTCCTAAATCGATTGAAAACCATGCACGTCTATCGTCGTTTGTATGACAATTCAATGCAGACGGATCACGACTTAAGATATCTTCAAGTTGACCATACGGTAGGTTTCTTCCATTACTCGATGTAACAACAACTAAACCATATTGACCTGGATTAACCCATTCAGAACAGGTTTTTGCGTTTGTACCAATCCAATATAACAATCCATTCTCATCAAAGTCATATTGATATTTAAAAATTATTCTATTTCCTTCTTTTAGTTTTTTAACAAATGTAAACGTTGATCTATCATGATCATGCCATTGTTTTGCTACCATTTTCAATAAATGGTTTTCTAATTGCTGTATAGTACTCAATGGTTCCATCTTTAAACTGCGGCCAGACCTATCGATTAGAGAGCTTTCACCAGCTGCCTTTTCCAATCGGAAACGTAATCTCCTTGTTAAAATTTGTAAACCATAACCCGAGCCTGGCGTATCATATAAATAAACAGGTAATTTTTCGATAGATTCCAAGACTGAAACCAATTTGTGGACTAGAATTTTAGCAGAGGTATGCTCTTTATCAGCATCCTTTGAATGGAAACAATTTTTAAATATTGCTATTCTTTGCATTCTTAGTTTCGTTGCTCGTAATGTAGGTGGTTGTGGTCCCGGTGGGGCTGCTAATAATGAAAGCAAGGCTTGTACAAGACCGCTGGAATGAAGCTCATACGCAGAAACCCTTCCTTCTTCGTTTAATAAATCTTTAAGTTCTTCTAGTGCACTTTGTAATATATTGCGCCACTCTCGATTTCCTGACTGCTGTTTTTGACAAGCTTTTTCTACTTGACTAACAATCGCTCCGAGTTTAGCAACTACTCCGCGCGGCTGAGCTTGGGCAACTTTAAAATAACATTCATAAATATCCTGAGCTTGTACTTTAACTTTTTGTTTAATAGCTTCAATTTTAGATCTCAATCTTTTTCCTCTTTTACCAGCCCAAACAGCTGCAAATTCTGGACCTGAAAACAAACAATCATAAAATATGTATTTCCTGTAATGAAATAAATAATTTCAAATGTATAATATATATATAAAAAAAAAAGAAAAAGAAAAAGAAAAAAAAAAAAAAACTAAATGCTTACCTAAACTTGTTTCTGCTGTAAAGGAATGCTTTGTACCCCGATTTGATTCAAAAATAAATCCTGGTAAATCTTCTCGTAAGATAGTTGCCTGCTGCTGACTATCGCTATTATGTATACACAGTTCGCTTTCTTTTCTGCTAGATAATGCCCAATTTCCTACAAGTAAACGACTCGTACCAGGACGTGAAAGCACAGGCTGACTAACAATATTTGGTTTTAGAACACATTGCGTTTTTTGTAATTTGTCCAAAAACTCGCTGCGATTCTCTGCAAAGTATGCATTCTAGTAATCGATACAGTTAACAGAACTATAAGTATGTAGTGTGAAAATTTTTAACGAATCGAATAATGTTGTAGCAGAAAATGTTTAGGTCGTGCAGAAATAAAGGAATCTTCATGCGATTGATGACGTACACTGAAGGGTAGGATAGCGTGCACAACTAGGAGAGTTGAACATGTGTATACCTACCTTCGGTGGTAAGCGACTCTGTGTTCCTCCCTTTTCCTGTAGGCAGTTAGTAAAACCAGTTATTTACTAAGCTATTGCCCGCGCGGAAGTTAATCACAAATGAAAAGATATAACATAAAAAAGTGGTCTCAACAGAGAATTAATTTATCTGTCGCAAAGGGTGTGTGGAGGTGAAAGGAACACTTCAACAAGAAAGACAGTGGCACGATGTACGAGACATAGTTGATGAATCTTATGTTGATATTAAGAGAAAAAAGAACGCACCTGATGTGTCTGTTCCACCTTCTGGACTGCCGCTAGAATACATCGTTGCTAATTTCCCGTCGAGTACAAATCTGAACCATCCATTGCTCCCATTTGATAGTTCTAAGGCAGCTGCATCAGACCAGATATATAAACAATCGCGTCCTCTACAGATACACCAATCTCTCCAATAGTAAGCTTTTGCAATTAAAAGTTCTTTGGCATCTTCCATTCTTTGCTCTTCAGACTGATTTGATTCTGCTTCTGGTTCTGGAGCAGTCTCTTGTGGTCCAGCTAATGCAGCAACTTTTGAAAAGACTCCCAACCGAGCAAAATGTTCTAGAAATTCATCTTTGCCTTTTATCATCAAATCTTGTATCATTTGCAAAACCACTAAGTGTCCGTCCTCATCCTCCTATCAAGATTAAAATAAAGAACATGTTTTAAATTCGATTTTTTGCTAATACCGAAAGTCCAGTTAAATCAAACAAAGATTTTTGGTCCTTCTTCCTTAGTTTAATATAAAATAAGTACTACACAACTTCTTATATAACACCTATGATTGTTTTATGCAGTCATACTGTGTGTGGAACAAATATAACAGCACAAATTTATTTATGAGCAAAACAATTACGCGATCCATTGAAATCACAAGCAAATGCCCATTAATCCCATCAGCAGCAGGCAGACAGTCAATAGAAGTTGACAACCAGCTTCATGTCTAATCTATCGTGATTAACACCTGCTTAAAGCAATTTCACTGGCCATTCACTGAAAAATCTATGTGTCTTTCGCTGTTATTATTTACAAAATTTTTACCCCAATTGTCCTCTTATGTCAAGTTCTGTGCTAAAGAATAAATTGCACGTGGACTATATATACGTATTAATGCACATAGTTCAAAAATTTCCACTCCGTATTATGGATATTTTTTATAGTATTTATACGTGATATTATAAAGAAAAAAGTTCGTCAGCAAAGGAATATAAGACATGCGCATATATGTTAGATCTCACCCTTTATATGAATTGTGTCATAAATACATTATGTTAATAGTAAATGAAATCTTTGCATAATTATTAATGAAATCAGTAAAAAAAAAAATAATGGGGTTTACGAATAGCATGTAGGGGGGCACAAAGGATCTTTCAACTAGAGACTGGCAAATATACAACAGACGTTACCGTCTTATCAACAATGTAGTTCAGGGAACTGGAAGGCTTGCGCGATGCGAAACAGCGCAATTTTGGGCCAATTATCGGCTTGAGAGGCGGAGGTGGTGGTGATGGTGCTTTTATCTCAAGCTCCTGTGAACAATCTTAACTAAATCACTAGCATTGTGTATTTGGCTGCCTGTCTGCCTGCATGAATACTAAGGATTTTAAAATATTAATTAATCTCGTAATATTAATTTATATCTATCTCATAGGGTCTGAAAAAAATTGATGTAAAGAAAAAAACAAAGAAAAGAAAAAAAAAATTATATATATTTGTATAAAAAATATTGCAACTTACCTCATTGTCCAGTACATTGGCAATTACTTCCACAAGCATAGCACCACAGCTTCCCATTCTATCAGAACCACATGTTTCAACAAGTAATTCTGGTTGAATATAATGCACCATCTTTCTAATTAAACTTAAACTAGCTTTCCTAACACTTGGCAACATAGATGACTGGAACGTTGCACAAAATACCGGCAATAATCTTTTCAAATATACTGGAGCCATTTCAGGATCACCTTTCGGTTCTGTAAATTCCGCTTCTGTTTCTGGCTTTCTGTGCTCTTGATTTGGTAACATCCATTCTCCAGGAGATTGTAATATAGCTGCAACTTCTCTATGTCCTTCGTCTACACGTTCTCTAGCTTTATCTAGTGGTGTTTTACCATCTTCATCCCGTAAGTCAGGATTTGCCCCATGCCTAAGCAATACTTTAGCAATAGCCGGTCTTCCAAAGCAAGCGGCATAATGCAAACTAGACGATCTTTGACCTTTATTAACGTCTGCTCCTCTATCACATAAAAATTCAACCATCTCTTGAGTTCCAAAAGCAGATGCCCAATTAAGTAATGTTTGTCCAACATCATCCATAAAATTAACTCCAATGCCTCCAGAATCAATGGCTTCTATCAACGCATCTGTATCTTTTGACCGAATGCAATCAATTAACTGTCTGTGAGATTTCTCTCCGGCGCTTTCTGGGCGTCTGAATCGTGGTAATACAGGACCTGATGGACCTCCGCTTGTATTCCGGCCCAATGCTGATCTTCCTTCGAATAGTAAAACCAATAACAGATCCACTAATCTCATGGAATCAAGCGCGCATCGTTCGTCTCCTTTTAAAGCTTTTTCAATCGCGTCTGGTAGTTCGGAACGTAAAAGGTCATGAGTTATAGAAGGTGATCCCCTACAAAGTGTTGATAGAAGACTAATTATAGTAGAAACAGACGCGCAAGAATTCGCTTCTGGAGTAGGAATTGTTGAAGCTGTACTAGAAGGTGGAGGTGTTTTTGGATTTCCAGAAGTAGTTGCTAACGCTGTACCAGGCCCTGCTGCATTTGACAGCCTATCAATAAACATAAGTACAAGAATTCTAATATGTTCAATTCATTTGAAATAGATACCTATACAAGACTTATAATAAATAGCTAGTTACCTATACAAGAGTTCAGAAACTAATCCATGGGAGGCTAATGGAGCAGGATCTGTGTTTCTTCTTGAAAACCTATCAGCCAACGATGCGAAACAACGAAGCGCTCCATCAGCAACGTGTGCATCCTCGTGTCTAAGTAATGTTGATAAGGCTTCGACACAATCTGACAAAGATTTATCTTGAGGTTCCACTTTTCCGCATAAACGTGTAACTACAGCCATCGCTGAATGCAGCGTGTCCCTGTGAACAAGAGCTCCATGCTCTCTAATAAAGCATAAAGCACACGGAAGGCCACCAGCTTCGAGCACAGCACCAGCTTCTCTTGCACAAACAAGTTCTAATGCCTAAAATACCGATACACGTTAATATTTTTTTAATATTATATTTAACAATAATCAAATAATGTAATACCTTTATGCACTGTTCTGCTAAATCCCTACTAGTTCTGGAGCCTAATCCAGCTCCAGATAGACGGCTACAAATAGCTTTCACAGCACCTTCCATGGCTATTACTCTGCGTATACATTCTGGAGAAAGGTCAAAGTAATATGTAATGGCTCGAGCAGTCACTTCTAAAACACTATCTGGTGCAAGTTCATCCAAAAAAATTCTACATAATGCAGGAAGAAATGTGCGTGGAGGACAGCTAGAATATAAATAGTTCTTATTATATTTTACTGAGTCAAAATGATCAACATCATTAATTCATACAACATACCATTCGAAGCATCGATCAACATTATCAGACATGAGCAATAACATACATAATTGCTCTAAAGCAATTAACTGCATGTCTCTTTCATCTCCTTGGCCCATACTTAGCCATTCCAATAAAGTTTCAGGATCAACATCAGCCATCTTAATATAAATTATCACAGGATAAATAAAACTAACGAATAAATTCGATACTTATACCGTCGTAAGCGAACGAAATAAAAAATATTTTTAATTAAAAATTTTTTGTTTCACAACAAAACTTACCTTGCAAGTTTTATAGCACCAATTAAATATATTTCAAACTAACAATCTGAAAACAAAGCAAAGATAAGTTACAAGGGTAATAGATGTGTAAAATACAAATTTAATATTAATGCTAGTTAAAAATCCAATAATGATAAATGTCACTGGAAAATACCTAAAGCATACTATATTTAATTCACAAAAAGACCAACAAAGACTACAAAGAAGGAAAAATAAATGTACAAAACTTCTTATGATACGTCTATATTAAGAATTACATTGACAGCATTCTCCCTCCTTAACTTCTTTATGGCTAATGAGATGCAACTTTTAGAAAAATTCAAATATACGAATATCCTTGTAAAATAAATATAAATCACAATTTTTATAATTATCAATATAATAAGTAAGGACACGTGGTCATAAATTGAATATCGTAAAATTATGTTTGTCGTTAAAGTAGAAAGGTAAAAAAAAGTTTGTCATGACGACGGCTGTACGCGTGACACTATCTTAATAACATCGTGTAACCTTCAGGGAATTCAGAGGAGCAGTTACTGTGCAGGTGTACATTATCAATTCAATATGCATAAGAAATAATTAACTATAGTTTGGTAGATACGACTTGCTTACACAGAGAAACGTACCGTTGTGCACAGTATTCCATTATTCGGAAGGGGTCAGGTCGCCATCCTTCCAAAGACGTGTCGTTTTCCACGGCGAAAAACAACGTAACAATATCGTCGTGCTTGGTCCGTCAGCGATACGAAAAGTTTATCGCACCAACGGACCGATAAAGCACTCCTCCGCACAAAAAGATCTCACTTTACCCTAGTGTCGTCGTATATATTTCGCCATTTACGCGACGTTCAGTATAGTTCAGTATAGTTCAGTATCACAACTCGCAACTCTCTAAAAGTCGTGTTTCCATAAGTGCGCACATCGAGGAACGATTGCTGGCAGATTTTCATGGAATCTCACACGATTACGATTATGCACATGTATATACGATAATCGTTTAACGTTCAACTTCCAGAGGGCGTCCATGTTCTTCCTCTAACCACGTTTTTCTCATTATTCAAATTGTAATTATTAAACTATTCGAGTAGAAAAAAGGAACAATGATTCTTCGTTTCTTTTCGAAAAAGTTTATACCAAAAATAAACTATACATTTTTTACACATTTTTACTATTACAGCTTACTTTTATAATCCTTACATCAACAGTTTTTCTAAGAAATTAAATGTTATCAATTTTTGATAAAAGTTAATGGAACAGTACATATAAATATAAATATAAATATAAATGTAACATATCATTATTATGGAAACAATAAATTAAATTTTATTTCTCCTCGCGCCAGGTTTTTAACGAATTTTTCTCTTCTGCTCCATTGCTAAAACATTTTGTATNGTAACATATCATTATTATGGAAACAATAAATTAAATTTTATTTCTCCTCGCGCCAGTTTTTTAACGAATTTTTCTCTTCTGCTCCATTGCTAAAACATTTTGTATTATTTGTTATGCTTTTTTATTTTTTTTTTTTTACGCATTGTTAATATTATTTATTTCTACACTTACCTTGCCTCTCTTCTAAAATTTCTTTTCTCCTTTCTTTAAATCGAGTAGATAAATTTTCCAACATACTTTCGATAAAATTATCAAGAACTATCGATCTATTCATCGATGATACCGGTGTTCTACACACTGGACATTCTCTTTTTTTTCTTTTCCAAGAATTTATACAATGGTGACAGAATGTATGCATACAATTTAATGTTGTTGCTTTAACAAATAATTCTGAACATATACTACAAGTTAACTGTTCATCCATTATATCATTAACTTTATCGAGTACGCTTTCTTTTCCTTCGATATCTAAATTAAGCTGAGTAGCATTTGTTAAATCTATCGTATCTATTATTTGAAATTCTGAAGGATTATTTATAATTTCTAAAAAGATACAGCTGTCTTTGGAATTGGCAGAAGGCCCTGCAACTATACACGAAAAAAATAATTAGTGCATTATAACACAATAAAACATTTAATATCTATATTATGAGAAATATTATACCATCGTTGTGCGTTGTCTCTACTTTAGATTCTTGTTTCTTCAAAGCTTTTTCCGTCTCTTTTAATTTTTCTTCTAAAACTGTCTTTTCATTTAACAGTCGAGCCTGTATACTTTTCTCTTCTTTAACTCTATTTTCCATAACATTTTTCCATTCAGTCTGTTGTTCTTCTCTCCACTTTTCCATTTGTTCTTTCATTTTCAATTCTAACATTTCTTTCTCAAGTTTAGTCACGTTCAATGCTTCTTGCCATTTTTGTTTTTCATCGTTCAATCTTTTTTCAAATTGAATTCGTTCGTTTTCTAATTTTTCTAACAACTCAGCGTATATGTTTTGCAAATATTGTTCTTGAACATTACCATGTTCTATTTTATTTTCTAACGTTACAATTTGCTTCTTAAGGTTATCAGTGTCCTCCTCTTTATTACCTTGCTGCTTTAAAAGCTCCTCCAATTGCTGTTTCAATTTGTCCTGTTCTTTTTGCTTGGTTTGCAGTTTATCTTTCAATACTCTTTTTTGACACTCTTGACTTTCTGCAAATGTCTTCTGTTCTATAAGAACATTGTCTAATATTTGCTCGTCTAACTTAGGCTTTTTAACTTTATGTTTATATTTGGAAATAAGAGTAAACACATATTTAAATTCCTCGGATATACTAAACTGTACAACGTCTCCATCATAAAGTCTCTGAC
This sequence comes from Ctenoplectra terminalis, assembly GCA_019453375.1. Taxonomy (NCBI): domain Eukaryota; kingdom Metazoa; phylum Arthropoda; class Insecta; order Hymenoptera; family Apidae; genus Ctenoplectra; species Ctenoplectra terminalis. The sequence goes on along the minus strand of SMSQ01026303.1, from coordinate 284,738 downwards.
TTACGCCAAACGTAAGAGGAACATCGTTAATAAAGGTAGCGGAAGAACTTAAGTCTTTAATTGTCCATTCTTCGTCTCCTTCGCATCTTAAAATACAATGTCTCCTAGATATCACTGTATCCAAAATGATTTCATCGTTATCTCTTGCACGACCTATTTTAAACTATTAAAAAAATTGAAAATATTTGTTATTAAAAAAAAGAGAAAAGGAAATACATAGATCAAGGAGACGTTGAATAAGACACGATAGTACCTCATTTTTATCAATGTGAATATCGTGAGGCGCGCAACTATTTTTATTCATTCTTATTAAAATAGGTTCAAATGAATTCTCATCTAAATAGTCCGGCGTTACTCTTTTTCCAACTTTCGAATCTTCCATCGTATAAAACTACTCTTTTGTAAGTGAACAAATTAAAGAAAAGCATCGAAAGATACGCTTCTTTTTTAAATTATATTCGCTCTTTTAACAAGCAACAGAGCTCTGCACGAGACAGAAAATATTTTATATCTTTTGACCAAATTTCTTGTCAAATAGACGGACAGAAAATGAATTACGGCCTAAACACGTACAAACGACATCTTACGGTACATTTTGTACAACACGATGTCAACACATTTCATATTTTAAAATAAAATCAGAGAAAGATATATAATGAAACCACGGACGAGGTATAATCATAAAAATCATATAAAATTATATAAAATCATATAAAATCATATAAATCATATAAATAATATAAAATTCGTATCACACGCGACATTATCGGTTCAGAGAAAAATAAGACAACAGCGCTACCGAGACGATAGGAATTGTAATTAAATATAGCGGCACTGAGTTAGTTTAGACAGAGATGACCTCGTCTTGACTTCTCGAAGAGAGTTTTTTTATCCGAATATTAAAATATAATAATTAATGGTAGAGAATGTAGTGGCACTAAAATGATAAGAGGATTGGCATGCCTACAAATCGTGACACAAAACTGTATTAACATAAATAAATACGAAAATAATTCACGAATAAAATATTTATAAGTTAATTGTCAAATTAGGAAATCGTAAGATAAGGGTGATGAAATTAATTTTAATTCAGATAATATTTATTTGATAGGTATATAATACATTGAATTTGCCAGCACATGTGAGAGAAAACACAGTTCTCGGCGAATAATACTTGCTTTTTTTTTATATTCGACACCTTCCAATTATTCCTACACTACTGCTACCGAACATACTTTTCTTCTTGTTCATGGAACGGAGTTTCTCTTTCTTTCTTTTATTATTATTATTTATTTATTTATTTATTTATTTATTTTTTTTTTTTATTAATATCAACTCTTCGTCCAACCGACTATTTCTTCACGTAGTAGTTGGTTAACAAGTCGCACCTGAAATAGCATAGTATCTGTAGATTTGATGTTGTACATAAAAGGGAGTACAGACAAATGTAACGATTCATCAGCATTTGGCAATTAAAACGTGTAACGTTAAAAATATTATTAGTTTCCTCCTATTACGAATGTAATACATCTCCGACATGATACATCCTTGCGTAAGCGTATTACCGCCAAATCAAATTTTAACGTTGCAAAAAGAGTAATTTTAACGTCAATTAGTAGTATGTTTTAAAAGACTGGCAAGTAAACGATTCAATGCAACGAACCACAATAATCGTACTGTTCGGTAAGCTGCATATCAATGACGAATAACTTTCTTCGGTAAGCACGGTGAATGGCTCATCGACGTTTTCTGTTTTTAAGGACAGGATCGATTTGACGGTCGTTGTCTATTTACAATATTTGCGATAAAGACTAATTAATTTATAAACATCGTTGTTATTTATGTACAGACGTAATATAAACGCATCATACTTTATAAAACGGACATGTGTAAAAGTGTCGTGAATGAAATAAACAGTGATCCGATTCGATTCGGTTCTGAAAAATACGTGGCTCGTAATAGCCACTAGCCCGTAACATTTACATCGAAACTGACAAACAATTTTCAAACGAAACTAATCGAATTTCTACGCGCATTTTTTCTATCCAAAGGATACAGCGATAGCGAGATAGGTAAAATCAAAATATACTTTGATTTTTTTCTATTCACTTTTTGTATAAAAGAAACGAAAAAAAGTAACAAAATTCTTAGTACCTAAGATCGCAAAAAAAATATAGTTTGTGGTTTATTTTATTTACTTTTTTTACCTACTACATAATATATCAAAAACGAAATAATACAACATATAGGTAGTAAGCGATCTCTTATTGTGCGATCTCTCGTGTACTGAACGAAAGGCAGAGTCATTACGAAGATATAGAAGTCAGCATAATATAGTCATAATTTGAAAAAACATCAGAACACCATAAAAACACCGTCTCTAATCTAAATATGTACTTAAATAGAGACCAACTTCTTTATCTTCAATCGATCTCACCATTATACACAATCGTGACAAAGCATCATCGAAACTGTCTTAGAAGGAATGTTACGGAGTTGACACTAGCCAATTCTAACGAAACTTTGATACGATATAGATGTTGATAAAAATGTGTCTGATATTTTTTCGAGATCTGCATCATATAAAAATTTCATAAAAATCAGCGTGCGTAAATTCCGTAACATTCCTCGTTAGTAGTTTTGGTAAAGGATACGCTTCTTCTCGTCTGTTCGCAATCGAACGCATTTACGAAGTTACAGGTACAGAAGTAATAGAAAAAGTGCGCGTACAACGTTTGAAAGAACCGTATAAACGTTCATTTTTGTAAAAGGATATCGTGTTATCCTCGGAAATAGTTGAAGTAATTACCACGAGATATCACGGAATTACCGAATAAACTTGTTCCGATCAAATTATATTAGCCCTTCGCAATCGAAATGTTAGGTGATAAGCGAGAGGACCGTGAGAACGTTACTTGATCGGTTTACCCCAAGCAAACTGTATCGGCAATGGAGGAATATCGCTACTTGTGGACGACTCGTCCTCGCTACTCGTGGCAGACGCCTCTTCCGAAATCATAGCTTCGCCACCTGCTTCCTGAGGCCTCTGACCTGCACCACAATCTTCAGCAGCTGCCGCGGCAGCAGCAGCTGCGGCGACAGCAACGGCAACCACAGAATTCGTGGTGACTGGTGTCGCAGAAGAAGAGGACGTCGAAGATGTGGACGAAGCCGAAGAAGATGGGTCGCTTCTAGGTCTTCGTCGAGCAATAGGCGTAGAATTAAACGTAGGTGTCCAGGCGGATTCCTCTACTCGCGCGGAATCCGTTACGGAAATACTATTGGATCTTGCTCTCATATCCACGGAAGACCTTCTAGGCGTCAACCTAAGCGATCCTTGCCTCGACACTGTTGTCGTTTCTGATCTGCCCATTTTTGGTGGTGTTGCCAACGGTGACGCATCCGATCCTCCCTTTGAAAATTCATCGTCGATTTCCAACGTCCATGAGACTGAATCGCCCTTTTCCACCATAAATTTAACCATGGATGTAGATTGAGGACCGTTCTTGTCGGGTGATAGAGTGTGTTCGACGTGTTCCGGGCCTAATGAACGTGAAAGCCTAGGCGTCAGGTTCGCAAGAACGGTCACAACTTCGTTTTTTTGACGCAACCTCCATTGGAGTTCCTCGTTACGCTGTGCCAAACGCTTGTTCTGCTTGGAAATCTGATGCATCGATTCATGGAGTATCTCGTTATCGTGAGATATTTGCCTCTCAAGAGCTTCTTTGCACTGAATCTGCGCTTTCAGATCTTCGCATCTAGCCTCAAGTGTGTCTACGCGTTGCTGCAAAGCTTCTTTGTCCTCGATTTCTCGCTTGATATTATCGAGATCCGATCTCAATGCAGCATTCTCTTGGCTTCTAATCTCTAGCACCGATCTCAAAGATTCGACTTCCGCCGTGAGCGCGGCGCCCTGATCGTGAACGACGGATCTCCTCTTGAATTCTGTTTCTTTTCGTATCAGTTCAGCCTCCTGTTCGGCTCGCAATTTCATAATCGTAGCTCGATGCTCTTTCGCGGCCTCGTTCAGGGAATCTCGCAGCCTGACCTCGCATCTGCGCCTCTCTTCTTGCAGAGCCGCTTCCAAAATGGCGATTTGCTCCGCGTGTCGAGCTTCCACTGTGAAAACCGAAGACAAATTTTTCTCTTAGCATGATTGACGTCATCGAGATAGATTGAAAAACGGAAGAAAAACAAAGTTGGAAGACGAGAGAACGGATTAAGTCCGTCGAACGTGCCAACCTATAATTAACCACGATGAACGTTACGTGGCTACTAAATTGAACGTTTGTGAAGTTCGTGCCTGTGTCCACTTTTGAAAATTTTATCTCTGAATTACTTAGCACGGGTCGAGGTGTGCCTACGCACACCAGGCTCGCAGATTTTAATGAACAATTGCTCTACTTTAAAGCTCCACTATTCGCCACATCAGGACCGTTATGCTTGTTACCAAGAGAATATCATTATCGTATGACATATTGTACCAGGCACGGAATACGTAAAATATAAAATATATCTTGCGCACATTCCGCTTATTGTTAGTAAAATAGAACAAAAAATAACATCGGGAACTCTCCATCATAATATATACGAATAACACACGATGTTGGTTTTTCTCCGTAACAAGCTAGGAAATTAAAAGAAACACAAATAGTTCTTGGCAAGACTTACGATCTTCACGAAGCTGGTCCAAGGCTCTTCGATGATTCTCCCCCTCTGACTCTAGTCTCTCTTCAATGCCGAGGTTTCTAGTTCTCAATTCTTCTATCTCCGTACACGACAACAACCATTCTTTCTTCATGTTCTCGCAATCTTTCTTTAATTTTGGAGTAGAAAAAGCATCCAACTAGACGTTAAAACACAAAACAAAATATATAATCCGATCGAGTTAAAAAGTTAAAAAATATTAAAAGTGACAAAAAATATATGGTAGAAATGGAAAAAAAAAAAGACTAAACGTACCTCGTAGGCCAAATATTGAACGGTAATGGAAAGAGCTTCTATAACTTGTTCCGCCCGTTTTACACGAAGTGCATCGTAAGGTACGTCGGTTTGTGCGGCTTGATCTCGCGTCTCTAAAGACGCCCTTGTCACCACATAGCTATTACTGTGTTCCTTAGTTTCGCGATCTGCAACCAATGCCACCGGTCCCATCACCATTACGACTCTTTCGTATTAAAATGGTAACAGAAATTCAATTTGGTCTGTGTTAAGTTGACACGTCCCTTCGACTCGATACATTTATTTCCACAAGTTAATCCTACGATTCATTTTTCTATCGTTTCTCAAGTAATTCCATTGTTATCGAAATAAATAGCAACTTCGACGACGGTCATTCTTCGGCGTCGAACGGTTCATAATGGCAAAAGTTGAAACAAACATGGACTACTCCGACTCCGTATGCAATTGATTACTTGCAGTCATCTTACACGGATAGATTTAGATGGCAGATTGAAGAAAGTTGTACGGAAAACTCGTTTCAGGAGAGAAAACTGTTTATTCCAGTCTTGGAAAGCCGAACTACCTGTTTTTCAGGATATTTCAGCTATTCGACTCAACGAGCCGACATCACAGGCGCGAAGGTTTCATGAAGAAAACGCAATTATTGCAGTGACACGCGGGAAATTTACACACATATACGCATACACGCATACACACATGTACACAAGTTATTAAATCGTATCGACAATTTGGCCTGGCTACGTCATTCAAGCTTCATCCTCCCATTATCACTGATGTACGTGAAAGCACGCAGATACGTCCGTAGCCCCGCACCACCACGACTCTGATCCTTTTCAGCACCTTGGACCAAGCTAAAAAAAAAGAAACAGTGCAGCCGGTAAACCGATCGAATTTAATCCCACAGACAGTCAGCCCGTATAAAATACGTCCAAGAGCACGGGCCAGTCAATGAAGACGCACTGGGTTAAGGTCAACTGTACAACAGTCGTGCCGTGAACACGGAAAATCCAAGAAGTTGTTGGTGATTTAATGACCACCTTAACGGGAACATTCAGAATTGCCTATTTCGAGTTTCCTCGAAACGAATCGGATTATTTTTGACACAGGACTACGCATTATCGAATACTTATTGCTTCCACTTTTCTTTATACTTAAATGTTCATTTATACATTTCGTGGTTGAATCGATCCTTTCAACGTCGCAGTATTTATTCAAGTTCCCAACATTTCTTTCTTGTTGAGAAAAATTCTTCGGATTATGTTACACTTGTTTTTTTTCTTTCAACAAAAGCAAAAATGAAAAAACATGAATTCTTCTGCTATATAAATTATTTATATTCGCACAATGAATTTTTTTCGTTCGGTTCACATCGGTGATTCCAATGAAAGACACAAGCGATCTGGATCACGTTGAGACCATTGAATAATAATAATGGAGCAACAGACATGAGAGAAACCTAATCGGGATCGTCATTTGTAACGATTTGCTGGCCAAGTCCGCACTTCGACTGAATTAGCACGAGCCACAGGCTGCCTCGCGGAGCGATATATCCCTCCTTCCTCCTTGTCGACCACTCCTACCACCTTGAAATGAGGTGCAACCTCAAAGAATACGAAGACGATGGACACGCGGAAAGCCGTGTCTGACCGGACACGCGCTTTACGCATTTCGTACACACGACTCGAATATGACCCACAATGTCTGCATATGTTTCCATAATTGCTTTCATACTTCTCCTTTTCTTCTTTTATCCGAGAAAGGGGTTTCCACGAAGCTGAACTTATACGGGCGGGTTGCAAAGAATATTAACATAAAGTTAAAGAGAATCGCTAGTAGCTACCAATTACTTTATTTATCGTTCAGCTGTCCAAGTTTATGGTTCATGAAAACGAGAACGATATAAAATTCTGTTTAAGCGGAACAGCTCGTTTTAGCAACAGGAAAAGGTGAGGCTGAAGAAGATGAAAATCGGCAGGTGAACGAGCAATGAATTATTGCAAAACGGCGTGCTCCGAATAAATTCGCTTTTCCATTTGGAATCGGTTACCCTTACATGGTGGTGGGTGGCCGTATTCGTATGAAACGTCGGTACGTGTGTATGTATATAGTGATTCGAAGATAATGATCCGAATGATCGACGATCGATAGCCCTCTTCCGCTGGAACGTTTGCAAACAATTGTTAATTCCACTCGCAAATATCTGTTTCGTCACATCGTAACGTGAACGTAATGGTATATTAGAATTAATAATTTGTTCGATGCCCTCGAAACGCGTTCGTTTCTAAGTTTTCTATGTTACTCTTATTTTCGACAATAAAATAATTAATGGAACTATATCAATTCCGAAGAAACTTTCTTGAAAGTATATATTTTTCATAATGTCTTTGAGGAATAGAGGCAAAGCAATTTGCTAAAATCCTAAGTAACCATTTCCCCAATTTGCCCGACTGTATCATACCGTGAGCTACTTCATGAATGATTAATAGAAGATTCAATTAAAATGAAAGGAAGTACAAGACCGTGACTCGTAGAAACTCGACCCGCAATTCGGTGTTTTCTAGGACGTGGACGGTCATTGATAATAATCTTTAATTTCAGTAATTTGTTCCAGATAAACACGTACACGTACCTCGAGTGAAAACATTGATGCGCTGGAAATAATTTGATTCCTAATTAACGGAAGACTTTGGAAGCGTTAAAATAAATATACTCCGCGTTAAACGAACAAGTGCGTTAACATTAAAGCACAAAACGTCGGCAAAAGATTCATCTTGAAAGTAAAAATATAGATCTCTTGAAATTATCTCCAACACTACCAATTTAAAGAATTCCTTTCGCTCAGCCTATTGCCAATTCATTGCCTTGCCTTCTCTATGATACCTGTTCTCGACGATTGCCCTGCGGGTTTTTCAGCACCTTCCAACGAAAACCTTTCCACTCTTGGGACAGGGAGCAGGGTTTAGTACCGAGGACCAGTGAAAGCTATGGCTTTCATCGAAACACAGAGCAACATGGAGGGATACGCACGTGTGCGTCCTCGTGCATGCGGAGAAACGGCCGTACGCACCGCAAAATGACCGTGGGACTTTTTTAGAAACTTGCTACTGTCGGGGAGTAGCGCGGTCGATGAATTAGAAAGTACGACCTGCTGATGTTTCCTCGCGGTGTTATCTTTTTCAGAAAACAACACTGGGGACAGCGCTTCTTTCTCCTGTATCCGAATTTTAAGATTCTGAAGAAAGTTGCTCAAAATAATTAAAGAACTTGTACCGAGGTTTAATACACCGTAGCAATCAAGGGTCTTATTGTTAGCCAAGACGAGAGCAACACAAAAGGATGTTTCCAAACATTGATAAGAACTTCTCTTCGTTGATCGCGTGAAGGTGTGAAAATGTCATTGTACCTTTTGTCGATGTCGTTGAACCATGTTGCTTCGGTGGGACAGTAGATGTTAATCTCCTCGTTATTGTCGGCTTTCGCGTCGCTGACGGACTCTTCTCTGGAAACAGAATTTGCTGCGTTAACGAGAGCATGTTACACATTCACCGGTAGTGCCTTAAATGATGTGTTATCGAGTTTGCAAGTACCGTACACTGCGAACCGTTTTACCGTCCGCGACAGAGAGTACGTATGTATGCCACGATATTTAATAAGCACTTATCGTTTCTTTATAACGTTTTAAAAAATAAAAAAAAATTTTAAAATTGTATTTACTGCAATACGAGGCAACCATGGTTGTTCGAATCTTCCGGTCATACAACCTATGCACTATCTCCATCTGAAATCAGCTATTCTTTTGTACAATCGGCGTCTGTAATCGCAGACCACATTGGGAAGTCGCGTCGCCGGTAACAATGCGAATCACGAAGCTCTATCATAAACAACTAGTTCACAAATCACGTTCTCCGAGTGGAATATTTCAACGTCATGCACGAGACTGATAGAACAGCCAGACTGAGTGGCACGCCGTTGTTTTCCCGTTTAAAATTGACGAAGGACTGCCGGAACATCCAATAGCATTCGACACAAACGGGGGTTTAAATCGCGTCGACGGCTGCGGTAAGGGGTGCATACCGTTACAATTCTGACCTGGCTCGCAAACAAAGCCGCTCTCCCGAGTCTACGTCTACTGCTAATTATCGCGACAATGGCACGACATAGGTTCGATAAATTTGTAAACGATTTCGGATAGGCACTAACCATAAACGATATTGAAAGGGAAAGCGATTAGTAACGGATAAACGAGTCTAGCGTATAAATTGTTTTTTAATAATAAACAGGCCAATTAGATAAGAAGAATTATCACAGAGGAATTCGCAGAAATATCAGCAAACGATGGATAAGACGCGATTCATTGGTTGGTCGAATCAAGCATGGCCCCATGCCAATATTTTCAATGCTACGTCTCGATGAAAATACGTCTATCCCGATAGCCGATTATCAATAAATATACAAAATTTCGAAAGCATCCGCGTTCGTTGATCAACGCGAACGAGTAGAGACTGTTGCATAGGGGCAGGCGTTCAAAGAAAATGCGTTCTCTTCGTCGCACTAGGTCTCCAACCGGAAGCACGCAGCGGTGCCCTCGACCTTTCGTTTCCTCCATTCAATCAGCGAATAGCAGACATTTATGTATACTATATATTGCTACGCAGACTCACACGTGCGAAACTGGTATATATATGTATGCAAACTCGTCTCACAATTTAGGGCGCACGAATAACCGGACCCTCCGACACTCACCGAGATTGATGGGCGAAATTTCTACACAGTTCTTCTTCGTGTCGAAACTGTTCACACGATTCTGTTGACTACCACGACCGTTTGCTACCAGTCTTCTTGGTGGGTTCACCGATGTTGGTGATCTCTCTGAAAATATAACGAAAAAGTGAATTCTCATTACCATGCAAACGACCGAATAATGATAATTTCGTCTCTACTCTTGCGTGCCTATTTATAACAGAGAATTACGAAAACAAGCAGCGTTTTCATAACTCGCAGCATTACGTGTCAGATAGTTCATCGACCGTGGAATTTCGTTTCGCTCGTCAGTCGTAGTTACTTTAATAACATTTTGCGCATCATCGGAATTCGTGCTTGACGAGGCAATATAGCGGGACGAGGCGCACGAAGAGCTAAGTTTGAACCATGCTCGTCGATTAAACCAACGAGGAAAAGAAAACGTTTATTATGTACACCAAGCTGCACGTTGCCTACGAGCTTCTGCACATAACGGCCTGTACGAGCTCGTGTGCATAATATTTCGAATCGATCTTGCACGTGAAAGAAACTAGTCAAACAAATATTCAGGACACGCCGCTGCAATAATCGATATAGCGTTAAGTAATATTTCTACGCACGCTTATTAGTACCTTAATATCGACGTCAATCGTAAATCAAACGTAGTAAAAACGAGGTGATACATTTTCTCGAGCGAACCCAATAATTCATTACAATTCGATTCTAAGAACCGGAAAAATCACTTCGATTTTTATTGTTGCAACATTATTCCACGATACCACGCGCAACCCATTCATTAAAACGAGCCATGATTATATTTCTACGCGATATTCCCAACGGTTATGAAATATCATAAATCGTTCACGTTTCGCCAGTTACGAGTGAACGAGGGTGATATAACGAGGCGAACTACTTTCTGAAAGATTCCTCAAATAACAGTGATCGATGACCAGGGTAAAAGAGAAATCCCGTGACAAGGTGTGTAAGTAGGGTACCTTTGATCCTTCTCCGTAACGATTTAGACTCGCTCAAGAGAAACCGTTCGACCCATCTACTTTTTCGAATGCCTATACAACTCGCCGTGAGCGAGTCGCTCGTACTCGCGTCGTTCGAACTTTCTAGCGTTAAATGAACCACGAAGAAAAAGACAGGTGGTAGATAGTCACGGACATCCTTCTTATCTTTCTTTCTTTTTTTCTTTCTTTTTTTTTTTGTTTTTTTTTTTTTTTTTTTTTTAAACC
>SMSQ01026303.1:258215-271584 GCA_019453375.1 Ctenoplectra terminalis | reverse complement strand
TTTTTTTTTTTTTTTTTTTTTTCTTTTCTTTTGCTCAATCGTTAAGCTCAAATTTTTGGGACCCTTTGTGATATTTTTATAGTATCTTCACTATTTTTTTCATATTACGTTGCAAGGGGGAACTTAACGCTATTGTAGGTCAGTCGGTATTATCGATATCTTTTCGTTGAAAAGATGCGCACGAAATTATCAATTTCTGTTCATGCGCGTTAGGATTTTTCAATTGGATGATAGCTTCTCGGTTCAGGCTTTGTTTTTTTATGTTAACATTAAAAAATAGCAATTGAAAGTTTTTAATATCGTGCGAAATGGTTACTGGTTTTCTTGACCTTTGCGGTTCTGGATTTTTCGCTTTTTTTTCGCGAAACGCATGGTATGCGGTCAAACATAATTCGATATCGCAAAATCAGTCGGCGTCATATTTATTCAAGCTCTACTATTCTCCACAAGGTCTTCTCGTCCCGATTCAGACTACTACTATTCCGCAATCTACCTCTCCATCAATCGTATATTGAAATATATGAACGAACATAAGCAAACGGTCGCAAGTAAAACGTTACATATTTTCCTTTCTTACAGTTAAATTAGAGTACAAGTTACGCGTGTTTCATTGAACATTGAAGCATTGTTAACACTATGGGATGCATTGTATTTTAATTTAATTTACAATTATTTAAAAATGAATGTTAATTTGACTTACTTGGCATGTCCTTGTTAGGTCCAGTGCTGAGATCACTCATGGAGCTTCGAACGGAGCTTCTGGCAGTTTCTTGTGTCGGCGATTTCATGTCTTGTCGGCCACGTATTCTCCTGGTAATTTGGAACTTCTTAGCAAGGCTACATAAGTAAAAGCTTTGAAGTGTAAAGATGTACGCGTCTGATGTCTCACCTTTTATCGTTATTATTATTATTATTATTATTTGTATCGCCAACTTTCTTTTGAGTCGATCCCGTAGAAGACGATTGACCAAGACTCTGGAGTACCCTCGATTTAACTTCCTTCCTAACCGACCTAGTCCTTTGCTCGTTTTTCCCAGCCTCGATTTTACTCATAACAGCATCCCAGCGTCCCCCCTTTCTAGATGATCTTTGCGAACGTCGAGCTTCTTTCTCCGCCTCGTCTTTCGGACCAGACTCGATCATTGCCTTGATTTTCGAAACGACGTTCCTCTTAGGCATTTTATATTTTTTCAACGGTACCGAGTCAGCTTTGTTCTGCGTTTTCGACCTCATATTGTCGTTGGTTCTCACCACCTCGATCACCGTAACCTCGGTGGTGTTCATCGGCCCGTTGGAATCAGCCGATCCATCCAGAGAATTTACAGGAGTCTAAATAATATTTATTATGCGAGCTGTTTCAATAGATCGACACAAACATATATCAAACAATTAAAAATTATCGACTCGCCTGTAAATAATCCATGATAACGTGAGAAACTTCCGCTTTGATCGGTGTTGCTTGGCTCCTCTGAGAAACCTCCGTATCGATAGTATCTGGGGTGCGATCCTCGTTCTCCTCGACCGCTTCTTCGGGAGCATGAAGCTCGTCCTGCCTCTTATCGAGATCCGAATATATTCCGCTCGAATCCATCTCCTCCCCGGTAAAACTTGGACATCTTCGACCACCAGGTGCGCAAAACAGGGTACCGTCGATCACCTGAGCTTTTCTGTCACCGCGTACAATTTCTTCGTATGCATCGGCATCACTTTCCGTGAAGAAATCCGAATCCGTCATCGGATCTTGCCTGCAAGGAGCTGGCAGATTCGGCGGTGGCGCGACGGATGGTGGATCAGCCCCACGACTCGCTGGCCTCGAATTTTCACCGTCACCTTGATAACCGGCCTCGAGACTGGTGATGCTGGTTACCGAGGTAACAAAACTGATAGGAACAGTGCCTCTTACAGGCTCCGTGGGTTTAGGATCCAGAGGAAGTTCTTCCGGAGATGGTGTTCTCTCGCTGGAAGCCTCCTCGGTCGGTTCGACGTCCACCGATGGTCTCGACGCGGATGCTCGCGTTAATGCCAATCTGGACCCCGCTGATCCCGTAAGATTTTCGCAGGATGGTGTCCTGGAGCACTCTAGTGCAACTGTGAAGTCGGTCATCTGGTCGGGAGTCAATATACCGAGACTTTCGTCGTGTTCGAACGAATTCTGCTTGTTGAGCATCAAATAGTGTGGTGTCGCGTTCACTGCATTATTATCATTGTAATTGCCTAGGGATGCTTCCAAGAGGCAGCTCTCGCCGGCGTCTTCGATCATATTCAACTGAGAATTCTCGAGCAAACTGAATAATAGTAATAAAATAATAGAACCTTGCCATCCTATAAAGTTTTTTATTTTTATTTATGAATCAGGGACTTTTCTGTAAATGACAACGGTGATGATTCAAGCGAATTCCAGGTAGTTTTTCCAATACCTGACCTTCGCAGATGGTCAGGTATTTGCATTTAAAATTCGTTATTATTCGGTAACACGTTTATGGTAAAGTCGAGCCAGGTTAAATTACACCGTCGTAAAAGGAGTTCCAGAATTCTTGCTGATCGAAAGGATACGTTAACGCTAAAGGCAAATATCTTTGCCAGGAATAAATAGCGTCATTCACAGAACTTGAACCCCAAACAGATGAACACGTGGTTGAAAGTGTGCAGTAAAAGCAATAAAATATAATTTTATACCTGAAAAAGTTGCTCCTTTCTTCGGCAAAGTGAACCAACTGTTGCACGTCATCTTTGTCAATATCCCACACGGGTGATATCGTGAACGTCTTATGTCCCGAATCTGTTAATTAAAGAAGACAGAAACATCGTTAAATCTTTTTATTAAGAATCATTTATGACGCAAGCACGTACATAAGGATTTACTATCACCTTCGATCGTCGGTGTAGACACAGCTCGTGGCCCGCACTTCGTTTTAAGATTGTTGGGCCCGTCCTCGGCATCGACGAATTGCAAACATCCCGAGAGTACCAATGAACGTCGGTGTCCGGGTACAAGAGTCGGAGTACCGAGTACTCTCGATTTCGGGAAAAAAGACGGCCGAGCTGCGCGTGGAACTGGTATCCGACTCTCCCCTACGTTCTGCAATCATATACACAAAATAATAAATAAGCGTGCGTAAACTGGGTTACCGCAAAACTATTTCACGCATCCGTTTAGCCGGCCGACAGACATACATTCCACCGTGAAAGTTACAGATTCCTTCATTTATCTTGCAATTAGTTGGATTGTTCCATAGCCTGAAGCTCCAGTTAACTGAATATAGAGACAGATTTAATCGCATTCTAGCAATCGAATTAAATCTGACGAAGACTTCGCGATAATGACGTAGATTCACGCGCTGTTCTCCAGACGTGTCAAAGGTNTAATAAAAAGAAAGATGATAAAAAAGTTGCGGTTTTACATAATTTCACCAACTAGCAGGCAAAGTTGTGGGCTGCGTTTGGCAACGTTGGTCCGCAATTTACTCGATCCACTGTGCGCGACCACGTAAGTGACAAGCACACGTGATACGTGTTATGATCCCGTAGCCACATAATTCCGGCTTGTCGTAATTTGAATAGAATTAATTACCGCACCTGTACGAACTTCAACGTAATCATTAGACGACACTCGACTTGACCGATTCGTTGATATTTTACGTATACGTAACAAATCTGATAAGATTACAAGCGATGATCGAACACAGAAAAATACGTCTTTATTGTCACAATAATATTAGCACGCACATCGATAAGTATGACGGAACGATGTAAAAGCAGAACGATCGAAACGCATTTACATACGACCGTTAGCGCATCTTCGCTTGCATAACCGCGATCTTCGGAACACTGAATTCAACACGCGAAGCATAGCAGACAAACAAACTACTTGTCTTCGTTTGCATCGCGTTATTCGTATCCAATATAAGCGAAAATAAAAGCGAGAACGTGTAAAATCACGCGAAATAGAAGTTCGACTCACGATCGCCTCAACGTTCCTCTTCACGGCTGTTTGATCGCCTCATAACTCGATTCGACGCCACTTTCCCTGGTCGCGCAAAAACACTTTGTCGGATAGTCCACTAGAAGACTATTAATAAAGCCGACTTTCCGTGCACTGAGTCACGGGAGGATTCACCCCGTTCCAGTAATTCGTAAATACAACACATTTGCTACGCGAATTACATCGTTGGATAATAAACGAGGTCTCGCGCTCGACGAGCCGGACCGAGGATCGAAATTTCCCTCCACGGGGAAACGCGGGAAAGTTTTCCAACTACGAAAGAGAAGCGACCGGATCGATAGCGACAGCACGATCGCGATGCGCCCGCCGCGTGTACGACAATGAAACGTTCCGGATTCGCTCGGTGATCCCCTGGTTACTACCTATGCCTCCACCGCGAGCATCCGCACACCGATACGTAACCATACGCGAACAGATAAATGTGCACGCGTACCGTCCTCATATACACCTTCACCACGCGAGCGGTGTGGACTGACACTCCGCAACAACGATTACTATTCTTCAGAAACACACGGTTTCTGCATTCACCGGCCCGTGAATCCGTATACGAGCGCACACGATTCCAGCGTACACGAGGACTGTACAGTGAACGTCATCAACCGGAGAACAAGGCTACGTTTAACTTGCGAGCTTGACTCCACGTTTTTTTTTCATCGTACCTTGATAATTAGCGGTACGTTCTCATAGAATCCATTCTGTCGAGGCTGAACAGAGCTCTGTTCTTTACCCAATGGTACAGTGCAGGTGTAGAAAGTGGAAAATCTTTATTCATACTGTGATTGATTATTGAGCAAATTTATGTATACTTTTTTTTTTTTTTTGTTGTTCCTCTGTAGAATAGTATAATATTCTAGAAAAGTAGTAAACAGAATCACGAGGTAAACGTAAGAGACAACTTTCACCGACGATTATCTGCACTGTACACACGATAAGATCGAATCACCGATGCTTGATAAAACTAGCAAGTAAAGTCACGTGCTATGCGCATAATCATAGGTTACAGAGAAGCATTGTAATAGAAAAACGCTTGATCGTGGCAGCATAACGAGTACTACTTATTTCACGGGAACACATGACGCGATACGATGTGTTAAGCGTCCGGGCGAAAATCAAACCTTCGACTGTTCGGAATTAATTCGAACACGACGCGTTTCGCAAGTCTGAAATTTCACGGTGCTCTACAGTACAAATGTTTTACGCGCCGTCGAAACGATCCCTTTGTGTCTGACATGTTTATCGATTTTAGGATCGAATTCGTTCTATAGCTACACGACCGGTCCTCGTCGACCTTTATACACATCCGTTCCTACTTCCCGCCGTGTAAAAATCCCCGAGGACCTTGAAAGGCCTCTCCCTAGCCTCGACATGCCGACTGGCCAAGTCGGTACATTTTCATGCAATGCCACATATACGCGAGAATCTCGTGTCTAACCGCGGGGATCGTCTCTTTCAATAAAATTGTCGCAGTTTCCCTGTTCTTTTCGATTACATCACAAGTGATATCGTGACAAATATGTAATAAATAGTAGTCATTTTTTTACGATTCTTAACTGTACATTGGAAAGTAATTTACTTTGTAAATTTCCTTTCGAAGCATCGTTACGTGTCTACCTTCACGACGCGTGAAAAATCGTAAATGACGAGGAAATAGTTGGAACAAAAATAAGAAAGGATTCAACGATCATTATCGGTTCAGCCACCTCGATATAATATCTACAAGCGTTCACTCTTTTAGACAGAAATATAATAGAACTGACCGCAATTCACCGTATTTTCGTGCCAACTATTATATATATATGTCTGTGTGTGTGTGTATATAGGTCCNGAAAAGTAGTAAACAGAATCACGAGGTAAACGTAAGAGACAACTTTCACCGACGATTATCTGCACTGTACACACGATAAGATCGAATCACCGATGCTTGATAAAACTAGCAAGTAAAGTCACGTGCTATGCGCATAATCATAGGTTACAGAGAAGCATTGTAATAGAAAAACGCTTGATCGTGGCAGCATAACGAGTACTACTTATTTCACGGGAACACATGACGCGATACGATGTGTTAAGCGTCCGGGCGAAAATCAAACCTTCGACTGTTCGGAATTAATTCGAACACGACGCGTTTCGCAAGTCTGAAATTTCACGGTGCTCTACAGTACAAATGTTTTACGCGCCGTCGAAACGATCCCTTTGTGTCTGACATGTTTATCGATTTTAGGATCGAATTCGTTCTATAGCTACACGACCGGTCCTCGTCGACCTTTATACACATCCGTTCCTACTTCCCGCCGTGTAAAAATCCCCGAGGACCTTGAAAGGCCTCTCCCTAGCCTCGACATGCCGACTGGCCAAGTCGGTACATTTTCATGCAATGCCACATATACGCGAGAATCTCGTGTCTAACCGCGGGGATCGTCTCTTTCAATAAAATTGTCGCAGTTTCCCTGTTCTTTTCGATTACATCACAAGTGATATCGTGACAAATATGTAATAAATAGTAGTCATTTTTTTACGATTCTTAACTGTACATTGGAAAGTAATTTACTTTGTAAATTTCCTTTCGAAGCATCGTTACGTGTCTACCTTCACGACGCGTGAAAAATCGTAAATGACGAGGAAATAGTTGGAACAAAAATAAGAAAGGATTCAACGATCATTATCGGTTCAGCCACCTCGATATAATATCTACAAGCGTTCACTCTTTTAGACAGAAATATAATAGAACTGACCGCAATTCACCGTATTTTCGTGCCAACTATTATATATATATGTCTGTGTGTGTGTGTATATAGGTCCACTTGAATGCGGTTTAAGTACAGTTGTCTAACAAATTTTGTCGACGCGTCTCCCAAAATCATGAGATTTAGATCGTGCGATTTCTGACCGAACGCGTCTCGATACAATCGCCTAATTTGTAGTCGGTGCACGGTAGAAAAAGTCTATTCGCACATGTACCGGTTCGCATAAACAAGCACGTCTCCAAAGGACCGTTAAACACGGTGAAAATTTTATGAAGAAAGCACCTCGTCGGATAATGGGTCAGTCAGTAAACGCCGCTTTTACAACCAGTTCGCGTGTCTTTTCTCTTCTATCCATATATCTGATGTGTACGGTGATTGTTACATGACGTTTAACGATCGACGCTATTGATTATGACATAGGCTTTCAAACTATAAGTGATTCGAAATAAATTATTTTGAATGCATCATGAGATATAAGAATATTCAGAAAATTATACGATAAATTTGTAAATGTACTTCCACTTAAACATGTTCCACTTCCTTACACTTATCGTGTGCATGACTTTTTTGGAATATTTAAGTTCAACAGACTGGAGGGATTAACTCGCTGTTGACTATACGAAGCACGTATGCACTGCTCATCGATCACAAAAACTCATGACATAGCATGTTCGTGCATCGCACATACGTGACACGTAGATATTCCGCATTGTATTTGGATTGATGCTGTCGAATAAATAAAGAGGAAAAATAATAATAATCGTCGTACCGTTGTTCGAGCATTAACCAATATGATAGAATCGAGATAATACTTCACGTTTCATTTAATTGTGTTAGTGCTAAGCAATTTCTTGAATGCACAAGCAAATGTTTATATCAGATCGTCACAGTTTCCGCACTACTGCGAGTAAATAAGTGTTTACGGTTCTTACCATTTTGTACTTGACTGACACTGAAACTCTTTTTCTACAATTACAGTCTCGCGTACAAAGTACACTTGTAAATACACGTGCGTATACAGGGCGCCGTAGGGTTTTCCGTACAAATTTCATCGGTGCGTTCTGTAGATAAAAATAAAACTAAAATGTCATATAACAAAAAGTTTATATTATCACAGTGACATATTAGAAAATTTCAATAAATATCGGTTAATACTGTGCGATCTGGTATTCTGTTGGGAAACGTTTCGCGATACATACTTTCTAACGATAACTCTAGAACTTCCACTACACAAACCGTACACGAAATGCACATCCACTTACTCATGATTTGAAAATACTGTTGATATTTCGAAGATTGTGAACTTTTACTTCGCAAAACAGAACGAAACAAAAGTAAAAATACAAAAATAGAAAACATAAACATGAGGTATCTCGTTTTATCTTTTGTTTAACAAAGAGAAATAGTATCATCGTATGTATCCTTTACATTTAACATTTTTCTTATAACTTTGTAAGAAAAAAATTTTTATCTACCAAACACACTGGCGGCAGAGTTTGTATTGAAGAACCTAGCACACCTTGTATAACATGGTACTTGAATCTGTTGATAAATCAGTATCGGAACACTGTTAATTGAACAAAATTAGAAACCATTAGTCCCACGTGTGTCTTAAGTGTTGTATTTACAAATTTAGTATGCCTTGAGCATACCGTGTATTTATACGGTTAACATTGATTGGTGAAGAAAAAATTCAAAGAGTAATAAGAGTTGGTTAATGAAACTATATCGTTATAAATATAATCATGCAAATAGTTTGGTTGTCACCATTATACCACTAACAATTTCTTTCCTCGTACTCGGCCAGCAATGTCGACTATGTGCCGCAGTCCGGCTGATCATGACGGCGCCAAACTACTTTTTCTGCCGAGATAGACCACGACTACTGTCCACATAGTCGATACATAACGAAACCATACCGAACACGTTTTAATTAAGAAATTAACACGAAATTACAGGCTCGCGCTTGTAAAAGTAAAAAGTCGATCGAGTCTGTTGTCCTAAGTATTAAATGATCCTTCCTAGGAATCAGCAACAGTTGTTGACAAAGTAGCAATCGCACGTTCTTTTCGCAAAATGTTGAACAACGATTCATCGAGACTGACATGAAACGCATACGACGGTACGAAACAAACGATACGCTACGTTTTATTTACACGATAAACTATTAATCCTTTATTTTGACCAGGAACTCACCTTAGCCATCGTGTCGTGGGTGGGTCCTAAAGATTCCTCGAATCCGAAAAACTCTGGTCCTGGGTCCAGATGTTGCTGCTGCAGTTCCTTGACATCAGTCTTGTTCTGCAAAACAGCAATAAATGCAGCGATTGCATTCCCAGTCGATTTTTCCCACGCGACGCTCCTTTTCGATTGTACCCGTGTACAAGTTTCGTAGCGACACGTCGATTACTTGCGGATGCCTTCACGCAGCGACGCTCCCGACGCCGGCGTCGCCGAGAACAACGTTATTGATCGGCGCCGTGCGGAGGCGTCGCTACCCGCGGAATGGAGAAGGGGGTGGAATTGCCGGTGACGGAGATAGTGCTCGAGGTGGCGGTGGTGGTGACGACGGTGGAGATGGAAATGACAACTGAAGCGCCACCGCCGAAAATCATTCCACGAGTGTCGCTGACTCCTCTTTTTCACTCACCCCTTTTCCCTTTCTGGAAGCGGGATGGATATGTTTCTGGGAAAACAGGATCTCACATGTATGATAATTACAGGAAAGTACCGAGGAAAGAATAGTCGAAGGATGATTACTAATCACCTGAAGAGACCCTTGCTCTAGATGCTATCTCGTTTCGTTTGTTCATACAACGAGTACAAATGTCACGAATTTATTTATACAATTGATGATTTATACGATTTGATGACAGATTCGTTTCAGGAACGTATACCTTTAAGAACAAAGGAATATCAATTCACGATAATTGTTTAAACGCCGTAGCAAACTTACCAGATTAAAATCATCCATTTTGGTTGTTCGCATATATCTGCTAACTTTCCAAATACTGTTCGAACGCGATACCTACGCCTATCAACGTACAAAAGTATTGGGACAGCATTAAACTAGAAAAGCTTAAACAAGATCCGTTAATAGTTTCAAATTACTGTTGGTATGAAAAACAGTAAGTCCCGTTAAACGATTCTTATGAACGAAATTAAGGTTTCCGATAATGAATTAACCTATAGCAATACTCACATGAAAATTCTGCCCTTTCTTTCGTTATTTACATTTTAAGGATATTTAAATTAATCGATCATCGGTTATAATTATAACTGATAATATGTAAAAATGTAAAATCAAGACAGA
This sequence comes from Ctenoplectra terminalis, assembly GCA_019453375.1. NCBI lineage: Eukaryota > Metazoa > Arthropoda > Insecta > Hymenoptera > Apidae > Ctenoplectra > Ctenoplectra terminalis. Next base: position 261,527 of record SMSQ01026303.1, on the reverse strand, counting down.
ATTTTGGGAATATTACGGATCGTGTTAATCGATCATCGGATTAATAAAACTGCAATGTTTTCGTTGCACATAGATACACAGATAGGAAATATTTTTTATTTATACTCAGTAACTGCACAACACAGTAATTACCAGAAATGCAGATACAGTAGTACAAATGAAAATTTTTATGTTATCAAACGAAGATCAATCGTTTTGCTTCGAAAGATAGGAAGAGGAAAAAGAGTACATTTTATAATAATATTCTAACATGTACGAAGTCCCTCTTAAAGAATTTCATAATCTTAATAATGACAGTAGAGCTGTACGATATCGTAATTTTGATCGGTATAAATAATCTGTATCTGCTGTTGTACCGTCTACCATATGAAAATTTTTAACATTATCTTGATATATAAAGGGATGAATGCATTTTTCATCATATTTTAGTATATCCGATTGAGTCTGCTGTTGACAAATTTTTTAACTTTACAACACAAGTTATACGATATCGTACTTCAGATCATGATAAACAGTTACGATTCTTATCGTCGTCATCATCATCGTTGTCTTTGTCGTCGTCGTCGTCTAAAAAATATACAATGATATTGACATCCCAAAGGACACAAAGAAAGTATTGAAGATGAAGCTCGTAACTATCAGCTCTAAATGATAAATGTGGAATGGATTTTGCAGATGTTCTTTTACAGTTAAAAAAATTTATTTACACTGACTAACATCTAGAGTAATCACGAATCTCTTTCCAAATCACCAATCGCAATAGTCTGTTTATGTACATTTGTCTCTGTGTGTGTGTGTGTTTGTGTGTATATATATATATATGTATATATATATCTTTTTATGTAAAATTATTTATCTTTAAATATATTTTTTTATATTTAGAACTCGTTACTATAGGCAAAAGTATGGTTTTACACATGACGTTGCACAATGAAAATATTTAAGCGCTATTTGGCAAATAATGCACTCATTTCATTATAAATTTTGTAGCATGTTTTCATTTCATAGTTTTACAATATACATTTGAAATACACTATATAAAAGGCATCCAAGGCACAACTTGGGCGGCATGTACTTAAGTATGTATATCAAAGCGTTATAGTAATATTCACTAGGTCTCTATTCAGTTCTGCGAAACTTAGCACTTAAAAAGCAACATCGAGTAATTTGGAAATGAGATTTGTGATACTCGGTGCATTAATAAAAAAAAGAAAAAAAAAAAAAAAAAAAATAAAAAAAATACCAACAAAAAGTAAAAGCTCTAAATATAGTTATTACATATGTAACTATTTATACATATATATTGCAATAAAGCATTGTGCTCATTACGAATACGACAAGCTCGATATACCTAAAACATTAATTCGCATATTTTTAAATTGATGTACATTATTTTAAAACTTTATCAATACCAATTACAGCGTTGTTTCGGAGAAAAATATATTCTTTTTTTCTTCTTTTGTTAAATTAAACAGGTGTTACAGGTGATCACGAAAAAGCAGCAAATGGTACGATAAATATTCTTTTAATTGAATATTTTTATTCATTGTGTAAATGATCGTTTTTTTTTTCTTCTTCTTAATGGGTTATTGTCATATTTCCTTGTACGATTTGTGCTTTTAAATTCAAACACACAGCTTCATCTTCATTGATCCAATAAAACAAATACTTTTACCATAGTTGATCACCCACACGTAATTTGCTAAATTTGGTAGTAAAGAATCACAGCTAGGTACATCGACAAATAAGTAACAGCAAGCGGCAGTGACTTCTGTTCCACAGTTCTCAAGTACTCTTAGTTAAAATTATATGATCCGTATACTTTCTTCATACTTATAATTGAAATATACGTAAAATATACATAAAAATAATTTGAAGAATAATCGTGTGTTTATCAGCAAGCCAGAAGATCATTCGAATATGCATCACAGGTATTTCCGTCCATAACATTACGCCGAGATTTGTGCTTCTTCAGTAATACCTGTATATTTTAATGCAAAATTAAGAATTGGTATATATAACGAATATTTATATATCACAAAACTAATGTTCTGTTATAAATACGTAAAAAGACACAGACAAGAGCGTTGCTTATAATGAACTTCCGATGCGTAACACTTTCCAATGATTCAACTTTACTTAATCTCAACTAAATATTCATATGACTCTTCTAGCTCATTATCGAATGTATGCAACACTTAATTCTTACGCTTATCATTGTAATAGTGTTTTTTATAATATTTGCGTGTCATTCATTAAAATATAGAAAACAAACAATTTTCGTAGCTGAACATTTTTTAATAAAATTCTTTTCTGTTGATAAAATTTATATTTTCTATTGGCGATCAGCAAAAGTAACTTTCGACATGATTTAAATGAATTGCATCACATACATACGATTTTGGCACTTTTCAGAATTCGACTTCAAATTTTTTTTTTTATTTATTTCATATCGAATGTAATACCAATTATTTAAATTGTATGTAACATTATATAATTAGTATACTTTTTGTATGTACATGAACTTCTGTTAAAGTCTGAAATTTGAGGACACTTCTGAAAAGTGCAAAGCTAACTTACAATTCTTATATTACTTTCAAATCTGTCAAATAGCAAATAGACGACTTTATGTTAGTTGTCACATTAGTTTCATATAAGGCTAGACCCAAAGGCTTACGTTACACGAATGTTAGGGAACGTTGCACAAAAAATATTTTTATATGCATTACTAAAGTTAATATTCCAATATGTCATCAGATACAGTTGACTTTCAAATATCAACGTGAGATCAGCATCTGATATCTATATTGAAATATTAATTGCATTACCATTAGTAAAATCGAAATTAATTACACTTAGATTATAGTCTTTATAGTAATAAATTTGAATAGTCTAAAGCTTGTTTAGGCATAAATCAGATGCTTCAAAAGCATGCATACTGTATTCAAAACTGTAAATGTTAAAATGTTATTTAATGTAAATTTGACTCATTTGTCTATATATTGATCGGTAATCGTCTTTTACTCAATTGTAGTTGATTTATTTTTCAACTATGATCTCAGTATAAGTCTCAAAACAATCTAACGAAGCATTCGTGATATAGCATTAAGAAATGTTTCCATAATAATTTTCCATATAAAATAAAGTATTAGGTGTAATTGAATATATTTGAAAAATATGATTCTTCATATATATATATATGTAAGACATATTTTTACTATAATTCTCTCCTATATAACAGCCAAAATCTTGTACAGTTTTTACGTGTACATTGTGATCTCCGAAATTCTTTTTTTTTTTTTTTTTTTTTTT